>WHUY01000017.1:600000-860598 GCA_015179035.1 Tirmania nivea
TTCCGTATCCCTGGTATACGGTACAAGGCTGACAGTAGCATATTTGCACACGAGGCACGCACAGTAAACCACGATAAAATCATTCTGTCATGATCATACGTATACGTAGGACTAGAATTGTATTCCTTCGACCGGCAATTTAGACCGTACCGAGTGGATGGTATTAGGCTATGTTAAGATGAGATAAATAACCCCAATTCTTTGAATGGCCTTAAACCGCATGTTTTACACTTAAAATTTAGTTTCCACTTTCGTTCCGCGTGTACCCGGTGCATTGAACTATAGTTATTACCGTAGAGTATCTAAATTATAAGAGAGACTTCTGTACACGTGTGATAGTTCTGAGCCGCTATTTGCAAGCAACGTGCGTATAGGTATCTGGCAGGTTTTATTTTCGAACCCGGGTCTTACGTTCTAAAACTCTATGGTACCGGTAAATGGTTGAAAAACCATATGGATGCATATATAATCCATGGTGTCAGATTTTCACCTACCTGCAGCATTTAGAACCTGCAAAGCAGCTAAGACACTAGTATCAATTGGTTGATGTAAAGGGGGGGGAAGGGAGAGAAAAAAAGAGAATCGCCTTGAGCCTTATAAACTAACTCCTAGACGGCTGAACACAGAAGGGTAAACTACATGGTGGGGGGAGTAAAACCCCATGAAGCTCGTCTGAGTGGCTGGAAAGCATCTCCGCGACATGGCGTGCATGATAATTCATCCTCGTATGTAATGAGTACTGCAAGTAGGATTGTTTCTTGTGTTTATAGCTAAGGTCTCCACCTCCGGCTTATTTTCCTTCAAATCGAGGTATTCAGGATTAGTTTTGCTGCTTCATGGTAGTTTTGTAAAAAAAAGCGACAGCATAACGGGAAAGTGATACCCATTGAACCTACATTTTGTGACTAGTTAAGGGATAGTAGGATAGTAACGACCGACCATACATTTTGACCTAAATTCAGAATTTAACTCTCAACACAGAGGTGATAAATGAGCCCTGTATAAGTTGACGCTAAGTATTACTCTGATTATGATAAAAAGGAGGAATTACGTACAAGATATCCATATTCTTGCCCCAACAGCAAGAATATAGACAATATGCATAGAATTGAGCATACAGTGCATACAATTACCAGATTGTACTTGGAAAAGCCACAATACGAACTTGTGGTTGTTGAGATATAGAGCAGAGAAATCGTCAGCTTTTGCGTGAAAGTATGGTCGTTACACCATACATACTATTTGTAAGACGGGTTGAAACACAGAGAGTCTTCATTTTCAGGGTAAATAGTGGACATTTCCAGTGTGCGAGACGTCTGTTGGTATCCACCAATAGACATTGGTGCACTAAGATAATATTGGGATGTCTCGGGTATCAATGGGCTTTGAGGCAGGCACTGGGGTCAAGGTCTGCCGAGGGGCCCGGTTTTTGATTGCCCAAATTTCCCCAATCCTACTAGCCCTCGCAGTCCAGCCTATAGGATCAGTTTTAGACGAGATCACACGACGGTGATACCGATCTGCTGTGTCGAGCTTGAAGTAAATGGTTCCAGACTAACCTCCTAGATAAGTTGTTCCTTCCCACCACATTCCATAGTTCAGTTGCCAACCAGACCAGCATGTACCAGGAATCCGTCCTCTATTGATTCCCAGGTGTAGAATTATCCGTAGGTAGTCAAAGCAACCTGCACCCGAGCGGCTATTCAAGCCCCATTAATACCAAAACTAGTAAGATTTCCATACACGCGTCCTTCAGTTCCTCGCACATATGCATTCCTAGGGGATTTTCTGCATTACTGCCTCGCAGGCGTTGATCTTAATCGAGCATGTCTTGCGTATGTAGTCACAACTCGCCTTTGAAATCTTTGTGCACGTCTCAAATTGATCATGATCAAGGTGAAGGATAGCAATGCAGTTAAAATTAGGGTACTCCACCCGATATCTAAGCATCCAAGCGGCGATACTCTTACCCCCACGTGGGCTGAAAAACCATTGGAGTGGGGTGATTAAGCATGACGGGTTGGTTTAGTTGGTTCACATAATTGCGAACAACTACCTAGCAATATGAGCGGTACTGCTAGATTATACGAGTTCTTCCGAATAGCGTGGGGAAAGGCAAAGCGATGACGTGATGTTCTCCGATAGCTAGGAGCAATACTACACTTGGTCACTGGCATTGAAGTGCAAAGTCTTATCCCTGAATATTATGCAATACGAGGCCCTTGCAAACTATATTGGGCTTATAAACATATGTTAGACATGGCTAGGTACTAGGTAGATGATCGAACGTAGTCTCATGAGAGAACGAACGCAGATGTCTGCCTTCACGAACCTTATGCAGGTACAAATGTAGAGTACTATCGTAGAGTATATAAATATGCAAGCAGCCGCGGGCAATTGGCAACGAGCACCGCAATCCTAACCCGTTTATGGTAAGATACTGGTACGCAGTAATTGTGCATCGCGATAAATCCATATCTTTGCCAACTAGTGACCTCGTATTCCTCACTCGCTATAGGAGAGCCCGTGAACAGAAAAAGATCACAATTATCGATATCTTATAGCTGGGCTCATCTATAACATCGTATGTTCATACCAATACCTGTATATCACGAGACTACTCTAAAACATCCTGATAAATATAAATACCATCAACCATTCAGGGAAGCTTAGTCTATATGATGCTCTGACTACTTTTCAGTAGCCTTCCGTATGAGATTATCCTATTTACCCCTCCGCGCATGAGTAAATCGCGCTTCATGATTGTAAAGTCATGGTTCTTGGGGCATATATTGGATTCCAGCCAACAAATATACATATTACAAAGGACAACCCAAGCACATCTGTTGTGCCTCTTTTGCCGTTATTTACCCGTTCAAGCAGGCCCCCATATAGTTGAAGGCCTAGTTCAATCCCAGGCCCGGACACGGGATAGCTTCCCGACATTACTTTGGGAGTTCCCTGGGCCAATGCTGTCGATTCGGATCCGCCTCTACATGTGATTAAGAAGAAGATATACTTATAGGATCGCTGAAATTCCAGTTAAGCTTGCAACTTTTGTTTCACAATAGCCGGACCCTTACAAGTACAAGTTATGAGCTGGGAATGAAGAACCCAGCCTCCTCGTACAAAGTTCGTTGCTAGAGTGGGTCTTCATTCTCGGTTTCCGTTAGTCAACTCACCAGATCCGAGACATATCAGAAACACATACCTCCCGTCAGGGCTTCCAGCTTTTTATGTAATAATTTAGTAACCTGGTAACTGATGCTTCTGGACTTTGATGTTCAACTACCTACATTTAAACTCACAGAGTCTAGAGCTATGGACACTACCTAACGCAGAGCTCGAGCGAGCGCATTGACTTTGGCAGCTCAGCATTGTCCTCCCCGCTTTGTAACTCACATATGATCGCCAGGTACAAGGGATCTATTCCCGAAAAGTGGACCCTCAAATGGGAGAACGTTCCGATCCACCCCGCAAGCTGTCTGAAGGCGTTAACACAACACAGTAATGCTGTCCAAACGCTGAAAATTAGGCCAATATCGACAAATACTTCTACGCATGTGAGTGGGTTTATTGTCCTGGGATCATGACTATAACATTCTACTGAATAATAGATATCTTCTCCTAATCGGCTGAAGCGGATTGGATCATGATCGTTGACCTGGCATTGCCAGTAGCTCCCTTCAGCTTTATGCGCATTGGAGAATTTTTGAGGAACGAGGGTATTTTAAAATTCAGTCGGGGTTCCGGCTGGCTCGTCATGCGACCCTTAAGGTTGCGCACACGACGCTGGACAATAGGAGAGTGCCCATTTTTGCGAGTTATTACGTTATTTTTTTTTTTTTTTTTTTTTCGCCCGCGGTGTTTTGTTCTTGTTTTGATTTTGTACGTAGTTCGCTCAGGGCGTCAGATTAACTTGACTGTCCCTTGAATCCACCTGGGTTTCCAGTGTGGCTCGTCATACGACCCTTAAGGTTGTGCACACGAGTAATGAGTTCAAGAAAATAAATAAATAAATAAATAAATAAATAAATAAAGAGGGTATTTTAAGCTGGCTATGGTGGGGTATACTAGGATCCATTCGGTTCACGTGCTACACGTGCATCGCTAGACATCCCTGGCCGTCCCACCTCAGTTCAATGCAGATCCGGTTGACGTCCATAATGTAACCTGGTTCTGGGAACCAGAGATTGTTCGTTGCGGGGCGAGATAACAGACTGGCACCACAAACATATACCTCAAGCAGTTACGTACAGTAGAGGATATAAACTGTACATATAGTTGTCCATTAATATCTCTTGAAGATGGGGTTTACTATAATGCAGCAGCTTAGCCATTTATTACCCATCCTGGCTACAAATTCCCTTTACGATACAACGGTATAACTTAGATAACAGATAAAATGGGGCTACGAGAATAAAGTCTGCAGAGTGTACAAGTCAACTTCCAGGGAAAGCAGCCTGTGATACTAACTGGCATATAGCTGTACAAAAAACAAGTATTGTACACGCTTATGTGGGTAACATATCCTTTTTGCCTGCTCAGAGCAGGATCAGCGTAAACCACCAGCGAACAAGAATCCCGACCACTTACCACGAAAACATGGAGTAAAGGCGGGGACAGTAATCACCTTATTATGTAGCTGCAATGTAAAAATTTTTTGAGGTTACCTTGGGCAGAGGAACATAAAAATCATGCTGGACACAAGCGCGGCTGGAGCGGCTGGGGCTCGGATATTGCTGGTCGCCAAGTTCAGCGTGTTGCGGTCCATTTTGCTTTTTGTTACTTCGTATTTTCTTTTTGGCGCTGGCGCTGATCGATATCACGTTGCGTCTGTAAGGTTAATTGCGTCAGGAGTAATCTCTTGGATCATGCGGGCAGGTCAGTAATAAGAGGAGGAGGTTCTTCTATTGTCATGTGTATATCTTAGACTAGTTGTATATCTGTGTTCTGATTCGGTCCCGACACGCTGCTCCGCTAACTCGCAAGGTGCTACTTAGGCATATTGATGTAGCGGACTCGGAAAAAGGCTTTCCATGGCACAACACATGAACCTCTACTGTACATGGCACGCTGTACCAAATAACCTAGGTACGACAACCTAGTGTTGTTTCACGGACAAGGTATGTAGGTAGTCTGGTTTAGTATGTAGTGGTGAGTATTTAAAATTCGAATACCATTGCTAAGCGCCCGCGCTTATTTCTATCACTAGGTTTAACCGCATGCACTGGTATGCCCTCACGGTCGTACGAGCCCTGAACGTGTCTGACCTTGGGCCTGTTCGGCATTCAGCGGCTGAGACAGACGCCTAACTATAGGATTGAGGAAATCTAGAGTCGTGGAAAACCACCTGTTTTAGGGATAGATGATTGCTTATTATTCTTAAATTGAACGCCACGATTGGCAATTGCTATGCATCTTGCAGGTAAGCCAATTTTAATCTCGCAGCCTGTACATGTATTACGAGCAATTCAACATCATAGTCCTTCAATGACTATCATTGACACTCTTGGTCACAAGCATACTATGACTCTGAGAGCTGAGTAGGTGGCTACTTCGTATTAGGTATATGAGTTCAACTGGTGCAGGTTTGCTGCCACAGCATTGCAGTATGTCGATAAGTACAGTTGTATACGAATGCCTGCTCGCATGGGTGATGGTTGGAGCCACAGATTTTGTGCTTGACCTAAACCGATATATAATGTGATGAACGTCGTATCGGTCTGGGGTCCGGGATGTACTTAATCCCTCAGCATACGCACTTGCATCTAGGCCGAAGCAGCGGAGTCATCTTGATACAAGTGTAAGTGGATCTGAAGGGTTGTTCCATATTATGGTTTCTCTGTATAGCTGCCGAGCTTGCTATGCTGTGCATGGTGTTAATTCCTTTTTTCGTTCAAGATGGAACGGTATATGCATGGGAGGGTTTCCCCAAGGCAGAACCCTGCCAGCTGGGGAAGGAATCTATCGTTCTTGGGAGCGGCTTTCTTTCGCTTAGGCGGTCCTTGCACTCCCCAGAGACCAACTTCGTGAACCCTGCACATTACCAGACTATTGTACCTGCACATCGACTATACCTCTGGCTATGGCCAAAAGAGGGAGGCGGCAGGTCTGGCATGAGACTAGACAGGTCCCGCTCCGGCTCTTGCTAAGCACAACTTGCTACCATGCTCATCGTGGTAAAGGAAGCTTGCATTTAGCGTACCTGCAAATGAAACAACTACTCTCGAGAAATCCTCAAGGCAATCCTGATAGTTCGGATTTCTTTTCATTGGTTGTTACGAATCCTCAATTCATTCGTAAGACCACTTCCCACTGAGGAACAGGTGAAGAAAAGCTACCTGAACTCTTTTGGTATAAGTAGGTGCTGAAATAAATCGTTCCGATGATTATTTACGATACGGTTTGCATGTGCACATTGCAGAACCTTGCAGCCTCGCCGCTTTCTCGATGGCTCTTTCTAGAGCGCAGTGGTGTCAGCATGGACTAAAGACTGTAGAAGATGTAAACCAAGTCGCATCCCATGCAAATTTGGCTACCCTTCAGTTGGACTAGTCGGTTTCCACCTACCATCCCCACCCCCCCATGTATTCAAGGTGCAACACAACCGCCTGGACACATAAAGCTGGTATCTCCCCTTGGATATCGTTGATACCATTTCACGACAAACCATAAACGACCTGCTAGGGAAAAGCGCTTCGTGATCATATGCACATGTCAGTGAATGGGCGAGTGGGTGAGTGAGAACGTTGTGCGAATGTTCGTGTGTGCGTATAGGTGTCTGGACGAAGAAGTGACCGACCAGACCGCCTTTTCTACATACCAACACCTAGGATCCTTTTCAACAACTCCATTCGTGAGGGTTCGATAATCAGCAGCCGAGTACCGATACTAGATAGTGAAGCTAAAAGCTCATTATTCACTTCTTTGCACACAATCACCAAGATGCCTGCATCTGTTAGTGGTCGAGATTGCTTGCCTTATACTTCAAGGACCTTGTTCAAAAGCTCATGTGCTGCCCCATCTTTTACTCCATCACCATCACTGGATAGCTCGACATGCTCCTCCCCAGCTTCCATCGATATTGCTATGTCTGAGGCTGCTATCAATCTCGTCGTCCCTAAATTGGAAGAAATAGAAGACGAGCATATCGACATTAAACTCCCTCCGTTTGAATCGACAGGTCCTACCCAGCCGCCGGTTAAACGGGGTCGTGGACGTCCACGGAAACAACTCCCCGCAGCACTGGAGACCAAACCGAAAGGAGGTCGTACCAAGACCGGATGTGTGACATGCCGGAAGAGGAAGAAAAAGTGTGATGAGGGGAAGCCGGCATGTCAGTTTATTCCTACTTTCACATATATATACCAGCTTCACAGCATCACAACTGATTATTGTTATAGGTAACAACTGTATCAAGAATTCGTTTTATTGCGAGGGATACCCAGAAAGAGTATTCTGGCGACCTGGCAGACACCGGATCGAAGGTAGTGGACATTGCGCTCCGTGAATTTCCCGCCCGTCCATTGTGGTTCAACGTCAGTGAGGCTAATTGAGTTTCTGATGAGAAGATCACTCCTCCCTCACTAGGCAACCAGATTACCTCAGTAGGGACCTATCAGTCTCGCAGCTTGGAGAATTACTCTTTAGGGCGAGAACTCCAGCCCAGCCTCGCCCCAGTCCCGGGACTCGCACAATTCCAACCATTAACGTTGACGTTAAATGCGACTTACCATTCCTCATTGATGGGGTCGAAACACCGCAAGATCGACTTTTGCTGGACCATTTTGTATATGATGTGAGCCGGGTGCTAACTTTGATTAATGATGAGACAAATCCTTTCCAGGAGCTCATATTGCCAATTGCAGTTCAGCATCGAGGGCTTATGCACTCTCTGCTGTGTCTCTCTGGAGCTCACCTTGCGCGTAAGGATCGCGAGCCCAAGTACAAAATTGCCCAAGCCTATCACCTCGATCAGGCCTTGAAGATTTTGCGGGCTGAAACCAATGGGAGACCGATTGCCAACGGCCCAACAATTGCCCAAATGTTGATATTGTGTCTTGTGTCGATATGCCTTGGGGAAAAGGAAGGTCAATATCGACCACATCTGAATGCTGCTCGCGGTATTCTGTATCAGCTTCAGACTGACACCCCTTTCGGGAAGTTTCTGTTCGAATTTTTCATGTATCATGACGTTGCAAATTCTATTACGTCCCTGGACAGGCGCCCAATCAATTATATGGAAGACTTTTGCCTCCCTGGGTTTATCTTGCAGCCAGGAGCAGGAGCTCTACTTGGTGTCCTAGACGGTCTATTTGGGTACATATCCAAAATCACCATTTTGAGAGACGCCGTGAGGGAACACAAGAGAAGACGTATCTGCGTCAACTACGAGATGTTGTCAACAGCTGTGGCTATTGACTCTGAAATTCGGATGTGGGTGCCTCCACAACATCCAGATCCTCACCGGTATATTGCAGCCCTTCTCTATCGGCAAAGCACTTGGATTTATCTTTATCGTACCATCCAACCTTCTCAACCAGGCCCTAAAATTAGAAGGGCTGTCGAGGAAGGACTCATGTTTATGCGGATGTTGCCAGAAAACTCGGCAACACAGAGCATCTTGCTGATGCCCCTATTTATGCTTGGATGTGCTGCATTTGAACCAAGCCAGAGACCACTAATCACGGATCGATTCAAGTCCTTGTATGAGTATTCTGGTCTTGGGAACGTTCTGGCGGCTCATGAGGCCGTAGACAAGGTTTGGCAGTTGATGGATGCAGGAGACGAGAATGCGTGGGACTGGGAAACCATTCTCCATAACATGGGATATGACTTTCTGGTGGCCTAGGTATTCCTGATTTACTGATTCGTGATCCACTACACAATTCTTCAATATTTGCAAATGCCGCATTTCTTAACCAAATCTCTTTCTTCCCCCGGTTTCCATCTGGCGTTCAATGGTGTCTCATGCTTTCTATCTTGCATCTGTGAGCTTTTCCTAGGTGTTATTTGAATCCGATGACCATGAGTACTATTTCCAGTTTCTTAGAATGATAGCTTTCGTTAATTAGGAGGCCGTTTAATTTCTTCCCCCGCAACAAAATTGGGTTTTTTTTTTATTTTAACTGTTGTATTCTTTCATCCGCGTAACTTTTATATTTTGCTTAGGGTCAAAGCCTTGACGAGGACCAAAGATAAAGTTTCATATTTGGGGAGAGCCCAGCTTCGACGCATGACAAGTATATCAATGGATGGTCCGACCGGAAAGAACCCTAAGTGGAAGCTCGAGGGGTCTCCGACTGTGATTTGGGAAGACAAGGATGGATTACGGAGGTCGACATGAGAGTGGTGTGCCGGAAGGACCTAGGGGACGCCTAGCTACAGGCTTGTTGCTCTAAAAGATGCTCAGCGAGGAGATGCTTGAAGGTCTGTGCATCGAATTATTCCTCTTAATGTATCTTTCTTTGCTGGTGGAGTACGTCCTTAGATTTTGAGGAGGAACTTAGAGACATCTTGGGACCGAGACAGGGTATATGAACACCTACTTAAGTACGCAGTCAGTCTTAAGCCAGCCGTTGAACTGATCCTTCACCCAGAAATGTTCCGAGCTTCTCGTTGGCAGACATAGTTGATATAGTTGTGGTCTCCGTACTGTGTATACGCGAGCCAAGGTGAAGCGCTACCTTGTAACTTAGCGAAAGGTTTACTTGATGTGTATATTCAAACTAACATATCAGGGCCAGAATTCTATCTTCATCTCAACCAGCCTTTGCACTGATGTCCAGCTATATAAGTTATCCCGCGATTAATTGGGGCTTATGTTATGACATCATGACAATGATATATTGGTCGGGTACCGGGTTAAAAAGTCGATCTCTCACTTCTAAATGAGAGTAAGTAGTACATATGTATTAAGTGGTACTATACATTATAGAACTTTAAAGTCACAAACACACAGAGTATGTATGCACCATTCCTCTACATTTTGCTAAAGAACGATAAACAGCACACATGGGAAAAATGGATAACCCCTTGAAGGAGGCATCAGGATATAACTAAATGAGCATGGAAGCATGCAGTAAGTAAGCGGTACTATATATGAGGAAGTTACCTAATTTAGAGTCGGGATTCCTTCCATACATAATGGTAATTTATTGCCTAGATATGATAGATCCTTTACAGATCTTGTGCATACATTCACAAGCATTCCCACAGCTATTTAGGTAGCCTTGCATGAACTCTCATAGCCTCTATTCGCATATAATACCAGTGCATTGGGATTTACTTACATAGATACTTTAAGCCTGAATATCTTTTGTGAAATATTTGTGTTTTAAAAACATTAAATGCGCGGATGAAATTACTTTATATTCAACACCTCTGAGCAGAGGTTTGGAAAAACAACGGAACTTCCCGCGGCAAGCGCCATGTCATCTGCAAGGGCCAACGCTTTCAGGGTCCTATCACATGTATTTATAGCTCGCAGATGGCCAGTAGGATTAACTAGAGCTTAAATAGACACCCTTTCCCCGGCTACGAGGCTTGAATAGACGTTGTGCTCTTCACACACCGATAACTTGAATACGACGTCTGAGTTAGTATGGTTGATATACGAAGCTTATAGCCCAGCACAGGTACATCGGCGCACATTCAGAAATATTCAAACATCCACTCACGAAGGTAAGACCACCTGAATCATGCGAGGACTCGGACTCAGAATCTACCTAAACACAGCTGCTCCGAGTTTAAAGGCTCCGAGTCTATGGGGCATACCAAGCCACGACCTTGGGTTTCTCGACTCAGGGGACAGACTCCGGCGATGGAGTCGGGCGCACGACTGGGTGGACCTTGAATTGGAACCGCCCATTGGGCGGTCTCCCAGCTGAAATGGGAAGCCTTTCCCTCTGGGGCCTGTCAGCCGGCATCGCACACAGTCTTTAGCCTCCTTAACCTATATTTGGCACATATCCCGATTGGTCAGGGCCCCGGAAGGCGTTGAGCGCTCTGCATATAATCTTGCTCGACTAAGTCCCAGACACGCTCGTTGAATCTTTCGGGGCGTGGAACGGGCTCCAACCTTGCCGCTCGTTGGGAAGAAATCTGGATGAAAAATATTGGAGAAAAATAATAAGTCAACCAGCGGGAAACGGCTTGCCCTCCGAAATGGACACGGAGCTCCCTATAATGGAGAAAGTAGCCAGCATTGCAGCAACAATAACATCGAACACTGCAGATGAGTTGGCTTTGGCAGAAGAGGAATGCCATAATATCAACCACCTGTCGTTTCGAGCTGTGGAGCCTGTCAATGTGAAGGTCCGAAATCTCTCAATCACGGTCGATGTCCGACCTTCCATCTCATCACTTTCGTCTCTCGTATCCCTTATGAGGGGAGCGAAGGAGACTCGAACAATTCTTGATGATATCAACGCTGATATGCCTGCTGGGGAGCTGATGGCAATCATCGGTGGCAGCGGAAGTGGAAAGGTAATCATGAACATAGCCATTCTAGAATAGAAATTTAATCATGATTAATATTTTCTTCCTAGACGTCAATGCTCAATGTTATGGCCCATCGAATGTCCGCTGGTTCGTTCGCTACAAGTGGAAAGATCACATATAACGGCAATTCCTCCATCAAAACTGTGAGACATGCCTATGTCATGCAACAGGATGTGCTTATCCCAACACTTACTGTTCGGGAAACTCTACTATACTCTGCTCAACTCCGACTGCCTGCGTCAACTACCCATCAAGAGCAAGTGAAAACTGTCGAGGAGGTTATCTTGCAGTTGGGCCTGAAGGAATGTGCAAACACCAGGATAGGTGATAATGAACACAAAGGATGTTCGGGTGGGGAAAAGAGGCGGGTTAGTATTGGTGTACAACTGCTCGCAAATCCATCAGTTTTGTTTCTAGATGAACCCACGACGGGCCTAGACGCAACTAGTGCCTTCCAGCTGGTTAAGACATTGAAGCATTTGGCGAGAATGGGAAGGACAATCGTTACAACAAGTAGGTCTCGCCCTCTAAGTCTGGTTTCTTGTGAATGATCTAGAACTAACATATTTGTAGTCCATCAGCCTAGGTCTGAGATTTGGGGCTTGCTCGATAGAGTAACGCTGCTAAGTCGTGGTAGTCCGTTATTTAGCGGCGTTGTGATTGATGCAATGGATTACTTTGGTTCTCAAGACTACCCATTCCCGTCACACGAGAATCCAGCGGACTTCCTTCTTGACATTTCAGCTGTTGATAATCGAACACCTGAGGCAGAAGAGTCCACTACTGCACAGGTGTCTTCTCTTATAGCGGCATGGAGAGATCATTACAAGGCCAAGGCTGGTGATACTATTGCTTATGGTGCCACTGAAGGTGGAGGGGAAGCGCTTCAAGCAGCAAACGATGCAACGCAAGTCAAAGGCCTTAATATTGCTCAAGGTGTGCCCTTTTGGCGCCAAGTAAATGTGTTAACTCGCCGCACTTTTGTCACTACATATAGAGATCCTATGGGCATATTTGGTAGCATTTTCGAAGCTGTCACTATGGGCATTATTTCTGGATGGATTTTCTATAAACTTGACGGGAGTTTAGGAGGCATTCGGAGTAAACAAGCCGCTATCTACGTTGCTACCTCACTGCAAGGTTACCTTGTGCTGCTGTACGAAACCTACAGGCTTACTAGCCTGGACATCAAAGTTTTTGACCGCGAGCGAAGGGAAGGTGTCATTGGGGTGGTAGCCTGGCTGGTCAGTAGAAGGATTGCTAGATTGGCAACTGAGGATATTGCTGTTCCGTTCATATTCTCGGTAAGCATCTGTCAAACAGTCCCTCTTGTCGACTTTACTTTTCTATTGCGGCTCATAAAATCTTTAGGTCATAACATATTTTATGGTTGGGTATGACCTAGATGCGTCTCAATTTTTTAGATATTTTGCAGTGATACTGGTTGGGCAGTTCTTAGCTGTCAATTTCGCGACTCTGACTGTTGGTGTGTCGAGGGATTATAATGAAGCGTCATTAGTTGGAAACCTATCCTTTACTCTTCAGACTATGGCCTCGGGCTACTTCATTCAGACCAATAGCATACCGGTTTATGTCAGGTGGACCCGGTGGATAGCCTATGTTGTAAGTGTTACCTATTGGGATTTTCTGCAATAAGTTCCTAACAGAAATAGTATTATTCGTTCGCAGCACTCTCTACGAACGAGTTTGAGGGAAAGTTCTATGATTGTCCTTATGGGGGGCCTAGTGATCCTCGCTGCATAGAATTCCGTGGTGATTTTATTCTCGTTAATCAGCTCGGTCTCAGGAAATCATGGTACACTATTCCATTGATTATCATCTCTTCAATGGCTATATTATTTTATATTATCTCTGGCTTGTTGCTCCGGTTTTGGACTATCAACATCAATATCTCCAAGCCCAGAGCGGCAGATGACGGAGATGCTTCTGCGGGGAAGGAAAGAATTGGTGGCGAGCGTGCTCCCGAAGTCCAGAGGATCGACGTCGAATTGGATAAGGTGAAATTGACTATTGTCAAGAAAGGGCTATTGAAACGTCAAAACCAAAGGATGGAGATACTCAAAGGTGTATCCACTGTCTTTGAAGCGGGAAAGCTGAACATCATCATGGGACCCTCTGGCAGCGGAAAGGTAATACTGATATTATATATCATGATCGACGCTTCTGCTAATTGAGAACTCCAGAGTACCCTTCTTAACCTCCTGGCTAAACGCCTTCAGTCTACGCCGTTTACACGTTATAAATCATCTGGGAAAATACTCTTCAATGGCGCAGTGCCCTCTGATTCTGTAGTTCGCTCACTTTGTTCTTACGTTACCCAGGATGATGAAGCCCTATTACCATCCCTGACTGTCCGAGAGACATTGCGCTTTGCTGCTGGGCTCCGCCTACCTAAGTGGATGTCCAACCATGAAAAGATAAGGAGAGCAGAGGAGGTCATCTTGAAAATGGGCTTGAAAGACTGCGCCGACAATCTTATTGGGAGTGAATTTGTCAAAGGCATATCTGGTGGGGAGCGGAGAAGAGTGACAATTGGTGTACAAATCTTAACAGAGCCAAAGATTTTGTTGTAGGTGTCAGATTCTAGCGACACACAAGAGATCGACGTACTGACTTCAATGTAGGCTTGATGAACCTACTAGTGGACTTGATGCGTTCACTGCAGCCTCAATCCTCTCCGTGCTACGTGCACTTGCCGATGAAGGACGTACAATCATATCCACTATACACCAGGCCCGGACGGAATTGTTTGAACAATTTGATAATGTTCTTCTCCTCGCTCGTGGCGGGTCAATTGTCTATTCTGGAAGTGCTTCGAAGATGCTTTCTTATTTTGAGTCATGTGGACATCGATGTCACACAAATACCAACCCTGCAGATTTTGTCCTCGACTTGATTACTGTCGACTTGCAACATGTGGATAGGGAAGCTAGGAGCCGGGAGATGGTGAAGGGACTTCTGGAGAACTTTGCCAAAAACACGTGTAAGACCAGTACGGATCCACAGGAGCCCCGAAAAATCTCTCTTCCAGCTGAACTTGGTCGCATGAAGCGCGGAATGGCACCGTTTAGGATCGCATACCCAATTCTTCTCCGAAGGGGCACTTTGAGCCTTCGCCGCCAGCCGCATATTGTCATTACTCGTCTTATGCAAGTGCTGGGCCTCGCTATTGTTCTGGCGCTCTTTTTCAGTCCTCTGAAGGACGATTACTATAGTGTGCAAAATCGGTTTGGTGTGGTTCAACAGATTATCTCGCTTTACTTCATTGGTATGCTACAAAATATTGCACACTATCCCAATGAAAGAGATACATTCTACAAAGAATACTCTGATGGCGCATATTCCACAACTAGCTTCTTCTTAGCATACATCACACTTGAGATTCCGTTCGAAATTGTTACTTCACTCTTATTCGCAATTTTCATGATCTTCGCAATCAACCTTCCTCATACTATACAACTGTTCTGTATCGTCTCATTCAACGCTTTTTGTATCGTTTTTGCAGGTGAGTCTGTGGGTATAATTTTTAACACACTCTTTAGTCACACCGGTTTCGCTACGAACGTTACCTCTACTGTGATCTCCATCGGAACCACCATGGCGGGCATTATGAGCACTAATATGCCCACTATATTGGAACGCCTCAATTACCTCTCACCACTACGATACATGATTAGGAATGTTGCACCATACTCGCTGAAGGATGTCAAGTTCACGTGTACTGACGATCAGAGACTGCCCGATGGTCAATGTGTAATTGCATCTGGGGAGCAGGCGCTGAAACTATACGGGCTAGTTGTGGATAGTCCTGAATTAATGCTAGTGGGGCTGGCAGTAGCGGCGGTTGGTTACAGAATTTTGGCGTACTTGATTTTAAGGGGCAAAATGATGGAGCTTTAATTTTCCGATGCAAGTAAGGAACTAAGTGTGACTTGGGGGAGGTCTATTGATTTTTTGTTCTTGAAGGGTGGTTGGTTGGAGCATGTTCGTTGGAGGAGCACCCTGAGTGGAGATATGGATAATATATTAGAACATGGTTAAGGACAACCGGATAGGTTAAGGAGGCCGATCGAGGTGACTGGGTAGGATGCGTACCCTGTACAGAGACCGGATTCAAGTTGGCAGTCTGGTTGGAGGGTGGGAAGATTGAGTGGTGGGTTTTGTTCTCTGAGTGTAACGAGCAGCAAGAATACATATACATATACTCTGAGCGGACAGAGGTTACCACTGTGCCGACTTATAGTACCATACAAACGTACTTATACATGTATGTTCTGTAGACTTAGGTTCCGGGGCACGTGATTATATTTTCTGATGCCAAGCCACCTCGGATATATGGCGGGGCAGATCTCTAGAGGTGGCATCAACTGCGCAAGTTCGTCAGTACATACTTCTTATGTCCGCACTTCTCAATTGCACTGATTCTAGTCTCAGTATAAGATGACCACTTGGCCCACTCAGGCTGGCACGAGAATAGTTTTTCTAGGGCAATTGCAAGCCGTGTAAATTTGGCACGCAGGTCTGCCCTTGTGTTCAGTCGTTCTTGCAATGTGGCATGGTTGCTTCAGGGTGTAAGGTGAGCTTGGGCGCTAAAGTAACCTTCAACCTGAACTTGCAACCCGTCTCCAGTGTGCGAACAGAGAGACAGCACTTAAGTAGTCCAGCGGTGCTTCACAATCGTTACATAGGGCAGCTCAACCAGTCCAACATTATTCAGATACGTATCTGTTCGGCGATAGAGACCGCCCCTTGATTATCGAGTGTCTCCCACATCATGGACACTACTATATATCACGCTCTGGCAAAGCAGGATGACCCGAATCGCCAACCACAGGAGCAACAGCAAGCACCACCTGCGGGTCACACTCCCCAGGGTTATTACCAGCATAGTGGAATCCCACCCCAGCAGGCAGGATATGGTTACCCACCCCCAGGACCAAATCCATATGGGGCCCCAATACCCCCATCAGCTAGCACTACTCCGTCACAGTTCCAGAATCCATACGCACCTCCAACACAGCCATACGGTGCTCCACAAGCTCCATACCAGCAGCAGGATGCACCGCCGGGAATTGGGGTGCTAACTGCACAAATGGGTGGGATGGGTATCACTGATGGGGCAATGGGCGGAGTTGGAACTACCCCAGGCACAGTGTCACGGACAGCGAAGAAGAAGCAGAGACATGCATTCCATGAGATTGACCAAGCTCCTCCAGCTCCAGTCGCCAGCAACCCCCTATTCTCCCCTGCAGCGTCGCAATTCCCCCATCAACAAGGACAATTTGGGCCTCAGCACAGTCAATTTGGTGCTCAGCCAGGCACCTTTACGCCGGGATATCAGCAGCAACAGACAGGGTCACAATTTCCTGTTCCCGCAAATCCGCAATTTGTACCAGGAAACCCACCTACATCACAGGCACAATACAATGCTTCTTCGACTGGGAGGAATTCATCAAGTAGTCAGGTTGACCCTAACGCAATACCGTCAATCCCGGCATCCCGAGATTCAGCGCAAGCTCACTATAATTCTAACCCATATGCCACTCTTGCTCAACATGGTCCTCCTCCAACAATCACGGACTATGCTGTCATTGATCAGGGGAATGTGTCTCCGAAGTTCGCTCGGCTGACGATGTACACCATCCCCACATCACAGGAGATTCTTAATCAAACATCTCTCCCCTTAGCATGGATACTACAGCCTCTCGCGAAGCAGCGCCCGGACGAAGCTCCTGTCCCTGTTCTCGATTTCGGCGAAGCGGGGCCTCCACGATGCATGCGGTGTAGGACGTACATCAATCCTTTCATGACGTTCATTCAGGGCGGTGGCAAATTCGTTTGTAACATGTGCTCATTCCCAAATGAGGTTCCACCAGAGTACTTCAGCCCTGTGGATATGTCAGGACGAAGGTTGGACAGAGAACAAAGACCGGAGTTGATAAGAGGGGCGATAGAATTTGTTGTTCCAAAGGAGTATTGGTCGAGGCCGCTGGAGAAGGGGGAGACCATAGAAGACAGGGCATTGAGGTGGTTGTTTTTGGTTGATGTATCAATGGAAGCCTGTAACCGAGGGGGGCTTACTGCGGTTGTTGAGGGTATCAAAAAGGCTTTGTATGGTGGCATAAGCGAGGGCGAGGAACCTGTAGAGGGAAGGATCCAAAGGCTACCTAAGGGAATGAAAATAGCCATCGTGACATTTGACAAGGAAATTCATTTCTACAACCTTAACGTATGTATATACCCACCCCCAATCTAATTGCAACCACTGACATTGACATACTTAGCCTTCGCTAGATGCGGCTCATATGATGGTCATGCCTGACCTTGAGGATCCTTTTGTGCCTCTTAGCACAGGATTATTCGTAGACCCATATGAGTCGCGATCCGTTATTGAATCCCTGCTTAACTCCTTGCCCACGATGTTCTCAGCCATCAAAAATCCAGAACCTGCGCTCTTACCCACTCTCTACGCAGTCCTTGAATCTATGGAGAAGAGCGGAGGAAGGATCATCTGTTCTCTCTCTTCATTGCCAACATGGGGCCCTGGCCGTCTCATCCTCCGTGAAGATACAAAACTTCTAGGCACAGAAAAGGAAAAAGTCCTCTTTACAACAGAGCATCAGAGTTGGCGGAAGTTAGCAAACAAAATGGTCGATGCGGGTGTGGGTTTGGACTTGTTCTTGACTCCACATGCCTACATTGATGCAGCGACACTGGGTTATGTATCTTCCACAACCGGTGGTGATGTCTTTTTCTACCCCAACTTTGTGACAGCTCGGGACACACCGCGGTTGGTCGATGATATGGTGCATGTTTTGCATCGGGAAACAGGATATAATGCCCTTATGAAGGTCCGGTGTTCGAACGGACTTCAAGTGGCAAACTATTCCGGAAACTTCCTCCAGAGAACTGTGAACGGAGATCTTGAGTTTGGTGTCATTGATGCGGATAAGTCAATGTCTGTATCGTTTAGCTTTGATGGTAAACTGGAGAAGAAAACCGATGCGCATTTCCAGGCCGCGTTGCTATATACTACCCGTGGAGGGGAGCGAAGAGTCAGATGTCTTAATATGGTAGCCGCAGTAAGTGACAACGGCAAGGACGTCCTTCGGTTTGTTGACCAGGACGCTATCGTAGCACTTATGGCGAAAGAAGGTTGGCACCCCCATCATTGGTTCTCGCATTCCATTTTGGCTAATGCCGACGTATTGTGTCCCTGCAGCGGCAACGAAAATGGTCGACAGATCTCTGAAAGAAATTCGAGGCAACCTCACCGAGAAGGCAGTTGAGATCCTCTCCCAATACCGCAAAAATTTCTCCGGCCCATCACCTCCTGGTCAACTTATCCTCCCTGAAGCGTTAAAAGAATTTGCCCTCTTCATGCTCGCCTTACTCAAGACCCGCTGTCTACGTGGTGGCTCTGTTTCATCTGACATGCGTACTCACTCCATGCGGCTTTTGAAAGCTATGCCAATGGCTGATCTCTCGACATATCTCTATCCACTTATTATTCCAATTCATAACCTTGCGCCTACCCACGGATTTCCAGACGAAGCAGCAGGGGGGGCACTCTCTATCCCACCTACTCTCCGCGCTTCATACTCTCGTATAGAAGAAGGCGGTGTCTACCTTGTCGATAACAGTCAAATATGCATTTTGTGGCTGCATGCACATGTGTCACCCAATCTCTTGGAGGATTTGTTTGGCCCTGGAATAACAACTCTACAACAGCTCGACCCCTATATGTCGGAGATCCCGGCAGTAGAGACACATTTGAATGCGCAAGTAAGGAATTTAGTGCAGTGGCTAAGCGAAAAGAGGGGGGGGAGGGTACTAAAACTCCAGCTAGCGAGGCAAGGCATGGACGGCGCGGAGTATGAATTCGCGGGGATGCTAGTGGAAGACAGAGGTAATGATGAGAGGGCCTATGTGGATTGGTTGGTTCATGTGCATAAGTTTGTGCAGTTAGAGGTAGGTTGATTCTAGGACCCCCCACATTTCCATGGAATCCTACTCTACGTATGAGGCATGGAAAGCCTACCAAAGGCATTGCTGACATTTTCCCGCCCGGCATCCCGGGAACAAGGTGTCTGGCCAAAGACAAAGAAATGATGTAGCACAGGTATCGGCAGCGGCAGTCCAGGCTGCAGCCTTTACAGGTATGAGGCCGCCGTACTGGTGACATAAAATCCGCCGAGAAGAGTTTTGTGACAGTCGAGCAGTTTATGAGCGATGGGGGGACGCACTAGAGGTTTGGGTGAGGGGGGGGATGTAAGGAGCATTCTGAGCAAGTTGTGTGCTGCTGAAAGAGAGTTTAATCCATAATTATTGAGTACCTATAACAGTATATTATAGCTGCTGCTGCCATTGCCCTCCTGGTACGGAAAAATAAACGAATTATGTGCTAAATACATATGGCGGTTACCCTGAGCGGCGCGCTTATGTAATGCCTCTCCCTTGCTTGATCTGTCTAAGACACACATCAAGCATAGCGCGTCACAGGACCCTTGCATGTGGCCAAATTATCATCCCCAACAACACTGAAGTCTAAGCTTTAGCAATCCCCTTGACGGCGACTCAGGCCGCAGAGTAACAGAGCCTCAGTCATCCCATCTCCATCCTTGAAAGTGAAATTCGACGTATGAACACGAACTCCTGCTGCAAGTTACGCGGGCTACGGAACACGGGCTTGCGGGCGAGGAGCCATTCAAGTTGCATATACCTACGTCATTCTGCGGTCGGCAGAAGGGAAATGTGTGCATAGGGGTAAAGCGAGGCAATAGGGAGTGACTTCTAAGCAACCAGATATTGGGAGGAATACGGAACACAGGATCATCGACAGAACCTAAACGGAACCTGTATCAACGACGGTGGGGAGGCAAGGAAGAGCTAGGCTTCGGAGGCTAAGGGGGGGTTGCTCAGTCTCGCACCTGGCATCACGAGAGCCAGCACGGCATATCACAGCTAGAAAAGTATATATCAGCGAGTGAGATAAACAAAGTGGAGGACACGGCTCCGGACAGTGCATCATGGCGAAAAGGCGGGCGCCAATCCGCGCCCGAGCCCCGAATTCTCTCGCCCCACTACGCATTTTGAAGCAGATTGCGATTCTCCAAACAGTGTTCTACCTTTCTGCGACATTACTCATACTATTCACGGTGATTGTCGCGGGGCAACCATTTTCTGCAGGTATGGTGTTAGGGTCATCGACTGCCGTCCGGGGGGATACAGCGTTAGGATTGACAATGGGCCTGTTGTGGTTATTAAGCGGGTTGGTAGTGTCAGTTCTCCTCTACCACCCACTTCTAGGGGGTTTTGCAACGCTGGCTCTTCTATCATGAACTAACATTTTGATGTGTGAACAACAGTGTCCTAGCCATGACCCTCGTCCTCGCCCGCTCAAAACTCGTCCTCGACTTCGCCCTAACCCTCCACTTCCTCCACGTCCTCACAACATCAATATATCAAGGCGGAGTACCACGGGAGATTGGGTGGTGGGGTTTGCAGGCATTGAGTGCCGTGGGGATGGTAGTTCTAGGAGGGTGGGCATGTAGGTGGAGAGAGTTAAGACCTATAAGTATCGCTGTGCCTGAGGGTGTTCCAGCAACGGAGGCTGATGTAGAGAGGGGGGAGGAGTATGAGATGATGCCTATGATGGGGAAGGATGGTGGCGGCGGGGGTGTTGGAGGGACGGGGGGGGAGAGTGGGAATGGCGGTATCAGGTAATAGGGTTAATATTGTCGTGTGGGGTAATAAGCATTAGAGCGGCGTGTATCTTTGTGTTTTTTGTTTGATTTTTCTTTCTCCGTGCTTATGCTGGGAGAAGTTCTTTTCTTATGTGGGGTTACGAAACACGGTTCTTGGTTCACCGGTTTGGGTAGGTAATTGCTGATAGAGGGAGTTCGAGTAATATTGGCAAAGGCCTACTGCTTTTATCTATTTTTGAAATGAGATCCAATTACAGAGCGACGTAAAAAGGAGGGGGGAGTCAACAATCTTCGTCGCTCTAGATATACCCCCTCATCATTTTCGGTAAAGGTTGAGCTGTTAGCTAGTATATTAATATCGACCATTGGCAGCTGGAGTAAAGGCCGGATTGAGTTTCAAATTGAAACTGGCGGCCCACAAAAGAGAAAGCAAAACAAACGCGAGTTACCCTGAACCCTAAACAATTAACCAGTTTCTGAGGTTTTTCACAAATATAACGGCCAATCCTTGTTTTGTCTCGATTCTTTTGCATCTCCGTCACAATCTTGGCTGGGAAAGAAAAAAGTGCAGTGATTGTGTTTAAAGACTTGCCCTTAGATTGGATCTTGCTATATTATTTGAGATGCTGTTGATGTATACCTGTCAGTACTTATTGCATCTAGATCTCGAGATTGAGAAGCTGATGTGGTCCCTGGTGGAGGTTGCTCGCGCAGAGGGGAGCACTGTTAGTTTGGAGTTTGTGCTGGTCGGGCCGTGCGACTGTAGTCTCGATGCGAGACGTGCTAACCAGTCCCAATACGCCTCGCCAAGCCCGCAAAAAGCTTAAATTATTGCGAACCTTCCCCGTTGCCCGACACTCACTTCCCTAGTCTTGCACTGCTACAAACTCCAGCCACGCAAGCCCTCATCACCGTCTACGTACCCACAACAGTTACTTCCTTCTTCCAATTGATATAGTGCGTCGAAGCAGACAAACGGCACAACTAGTTCTGCGGTATCACGCATAGCGATTAACAACATGCTTTGCATATTTGAGCACTTGCCAGCCTCCTACCCCCCATCAGCAGAGAGCCGCCTTGGGCCAGCCAAAAATATACGCTAGTTATTAGTAGGTGGTCATGGCATGCACACCATCACCACTCTCCACTGGTAGCCTAGTGGCTTCCCCCCTCACGAATCGATAAGGTGGCCATTGTTAGCTAGCCATAATCAGACTACCCACTCTACAGGGGTTGGCACAACACCCCTCCCAACTATAAGGAAGGGTGTTCTGGCGGGCACCGCCCTTCGTATACTAAGCTAACCAGACTAGTTTATAGCACCGCCCTAAGACCCCCTTCGCGCAAGCCTAGTTCCAGCAACTAGCACCGTACAACTAGTACGATTATACATCGCAATCTTACGGCACTTCCTTCCTCCTTTCTCCATCTCTCCTTCAACCGACACAAGTAAATGCAATGGAATAACACTAAAGGCCCAAGATGCTAAACTTAGGTGCTTTCTTTCCCAACATGCAGGCCCACATGAATCGGCCCAGTCAGTGGGGACACTCACCAGCCCGAATGAGAGGCAGCCCTACGTAGACTACGTGAGCAGAGCGGCGCGAAATCCCTTTATGACGTGAGTCCTCTGTGACTTAGCAAGGCTAAATCAACACCGCCCATCCGGGTCAACCGCTTCCACCAAAGGAAAGGGAACTCGGCGCAGATAAAGTAACCTATACTATGCGTCCGGCACGGAAAAACAAGGGCAATGTATTAAGCGTGTTAATAAGGACCACATGAGAAGGACTGCACAGTTTGGTGGAAGCTATCGACGGATACCAAGGGTTAAGGGAAGGCTGAGGTCAAGAATGTGACTGCGATTTCAGCGGCTATGGAGGTTTCTCCAGCGCCAATTTCTTATGGTCGGATTGTTTCTAAGGATGGGTTTGCTTATGGAGAAACGACAAACATGGCAAGTACAAATATGTTACCCTGAATCGACAAAAAATTTCAGGAAAATATCAGCGAACAGACACCAGTTTATTCTTCCCTTTAAGGCGTCCCTAGTCCTAGCCGCCAGCCCTCCTCTCGCTTACCATTCCCCCTGGCCTTGCAACATCCTTTCATCTTCTGTCCTATACAAAACTTCAGCTCTTCATGCTCATGCAATAGGGGCTGTCAGCAAGCAAAGGGCAAATCGTAGTCTCGCAATCGAAGTCTAGGGTTTGAATAGTGTAATCTCGAGTCAAATAGCTCCAGCTACCACGCTATCTCCAGCTGTGCTGCATGCGCGCAGCTACAGGAGGACTATAGGTAGGTAAATATGCTTCCTAACATACCTTCTCGTAAATTCACCAACTATCACACTCTCGGCACAGAATACGTAAATGGATGGTACAACATTAATGCACTTGTATATGCCAATATATGGTTAGATATAACCCAATTCAGAATACCATTAATAACTATTTGTATGCAGCATATGGTACGACTGTCAAACTTATCTCACTAATACTACCCTGTTTAGAACAAGACTAACTGTAACCAGACTGGCCGCCCTGGCCTTGACGTGGGTAACTAACGACTAGCGTGGCTGATAAGTCAATGTGCAATCTACCATGTAACCATCGCTCAACTGTGGTCTGGTGCTCAACTGTCGCGTATAATATTGTCAGAAATGGAAAATGAACTGTCCAATCGTCCTAGCCTGGTTGGCACAGTTACTCCATCCACCTGCAACCCGTATATTCGTGCAAGGCAGAGAACCTGAGCTCGAGATGAGAAAAGACAACAAATTCAAATATGGGGGTGGGACACTGGCGATAAGTGACTGTCTGAGAGCAGTTAACAGGTCCGGAGAAAGCGGTCCGGCTGCAGAGAAAGATGGGTGGGATCCATCTCCAATCTAGATCTTGAGCCTAGGATTTAGCTGTCGACAGGTTATGTATACTAGGGGAATTGATATTTCCAATAAAACTGGAGTTTGCATCTGTAAGATAACGGTGGGTTTCAGCTGCGCCCCTCCGGAAAAGCGTGTTCTATTATATCTCAAAATATATCTACAGACATGAATAGACCAAATGTAGAACAGAAGCATTCAGGATAGCTTACAACGTTAGATGCGCGCTCTCCGGGGTAGCGAATGTGGGTTGCTTTATGTTGAATTTGTGTCAGGATCTGGCAGGAGAGCCTTCAAATCGCTCGTGAATTCAAACTTAATTTGATTAAGGCGTGCGACAATGGGCATTTCGAAATAGGCAGGCGATGACCATTCCCAAAACGCATGCAAAAATATACACCACGGTACACCAATCCTGTTACCCTGAACTAAGCGCTTACCATGGCTACAACTATTATACATATAGGTACAAGATATCTGTAGCAGCCAAGCTTAGCTTCACAAGACTCATGACCTAGAATTATACCTATACAGGAAGGGGTTTTTATCATAAGTGGAACTTGGACTGGCCACAAGTTCAGGGTAATACTATTCCCAAGAACAGCTTGCACAAGGCAAATGCACGCTACAGGTGCATTCAATGGACAGGAAAGCTAATCTGTAAAAAGAGACTCGTGAAACGAAGAATTATTGTATCCTCTACCCCCTCCTCCTCCCCGCCAATTGCCAAAATGTATATTTATATATTTTTGCATTTATTAAATTAAAAAGAAAGTTGCCCAAGCAAAACACTCTTCTCTAGCGGTCCGCGAATACACACTAACCATGAGTTTGGACACAACATGCATTGTTTCCACTTTCCTGCCACCGACTTTATACCTGTGAATACGGACTACATTGTTTGAGGAGCGCATACTTTACTAGTTACCACTTTCAGACACGATCTGAATTACTAACTACCATAATCTATCTGAAGCTGCTCGGTAGGGGTGGTGCTGAAGTACATTACTGCAGATGCAAATGTGTACCTTTACAGTGACAGGTCAACCTTGCTCACTAGAAGATTTCGGCCCTTTGCGGACACTAGCATTCTATGATGCACCCTCACGCTCTACATTTACATCCAACCAGGAACATTAAGCAAGTAATAAGACAATCTCGAAGCCTGTAAATCCAAATAGCCCGTGTAAGCCACCCCTTGTCGAGATACTAGCAATGGCGTAGGTTCTAAATCTGCCACGGAGATCTAGGCAGGCTGCACGATTGCATGGCCAATCACAGGTTAACGCTCTGCCGCTGCTGTCAGTCCCCATCACATAGTTATCGTAACGTCTTAAATTACAGTCAAGCCTACGTAAGGCTTGCGTGCGCCCAGAACCTTTTCCAGTGTCTACCGCCCTCGAGAGGAATTTCACATTCAGTGGAATACGGCTATAATAGTGAATTTTGCATGTTGATTTATAGTAACTTCCTATTGCCACCGAAAGGAAACCCTACGCAAGCTTAATTAAGCTCCGCTCCATTCATTAGTGTGCTAGTATTGCCTGTTCTCCTTTCGGCAGAGGGTGATTGACGCTGCCACCTTGATGGGCCTCGAACGCGCGTCCATACCCGCAAAACAGCTAGTTGTTAGGATGATAGTTCCCGTCCTCGTCTCCGTTAACGGTACAGCATGTAGATAGGTTAATTAACCCCCCCCCCCTCTCAATGAATAGGACATCACCTGTACAGGAGATCGAGCTGCAAGTGGTGAAGCGTAAAACCCAAGCTCCCGCGTTGCCCAAGCGGAATTCAAAGCAAGGCGGATTACAGCCAGGATGCTACAGGACCAAATCCTCTTTTAGAATATGACCTTACTTTGATTACGTCGCCGTCTCGGCTGCATGCCCGGTGGCACCAGGGCTATTCCTCATTTGTCGTAATATAAGCAAGATTAGAACATTACGCTGTTACCAGGGCTCAAATCATATTTCCTGGTGATAGAATCGGAATTTATGTAGAGTAGCATAGAGTACATGTATCAAGCAATGAACATGTGCAATCCGAATCCATATGCATGTGTCAGACAGCACCTATGAAGGCTAGCGTTATGGTAAGTTGACCGGACGCACGTACGCAAGAAAGCTTATCATCGCTAAGCTTTTTTTTACTAACGGATCGGCCGGAATGGGAGGTACGCAAATACATATAAAACCTCTTCTCGTGCCATATGGCTATGCCACTTGGTGCTAGCAGAATGCACGGCATTGGAATTCAAAACCACAGGTCTCATTTATGGTTGGTCACTCTCGACCCAGGTACTTGATCATGTAGAGTACTCTAACTTGATGCTATGCTCACACCAAGCCGGCCCCCCATCTCCGAACTGTATCCAAATGGTCACTGGTTCTCAATATACTAGCTTTCAGTATGCCTGAGTTATGTATCTACTATGGGGTTTGTGAACTCTGCAAAGACTCCCTGGCTTCATTACCTAGACCAGGTAAGAATCCCCGGGTCGAACCACGCCGAACCACGGTTCCAGAACCGAGAAACCCCACAGAGACGACCCGCCTCTGACAAGCTTGGAGCTTCCAATTTCGTGTGCACTTGTGTATGCATGTATATGTGCACTGATAAAAAGAATAAATTTCCCATAATGCACGATTGCCATATACCCCGGGGGCATTTATGGTTGTAAAACTAGGCAGTATCCGTAATGTCAGTTGATTTATATATGCAAGATTGTACTGTATTATTTCGAAAAGTTCGCTCGCGCATACAGCGCTACCGGAACAACTAAACCATAGCAATGCGCATTCTGCCTCTACATCATGCAGCGACCCTACACTATAATATCAGTTATATATGTAAATCGGTATCTATTTATGGAGGGGTAACAGAGGAAGGAATGGTATATACATAATTCTCAATCACCCAGGTATACGCTGATGGATCGGTATCATCCCCAGCGACGGTAGAAGGTTTCCAACTCAGTGTCCAACACTAGATCTGCTGGATTAACACCACCATCCCCAATCACATAATCTGCAGCTGGAATGCCCAGGATCTGAAGGTGGTGATCTTGACTTCCATCAATTGGAAGAGTTATTCCAACATTCCAGAAAGCCTTGCAAATCAGCATCTTTTCTATCCCTGCAAAACTGGTCCCATGCTCCTTGGTGGAGCCCTGCAAACATGATCATAAACGAATTAACTAACTTCATGGTAAAATTTGTACTCGTAATATCTTTACATCTTGCCTCCGATGAGGTTGATTGTTGCTGTTTGTTGTGTATGTCGGTATGCGGCACTTTGCCTTCTTGAGCATAATTCTCCACTCTGCAGGCCGTGACAGCTCAGCACGCACTAGCGAATTTCTCGAAATAATACGGTAGGTAGTTTGCTCAATTCCCTTCCAGGTTTCCACCATACCATCCCGCAACAATTGATCATGACATATCACGTGATCAAATTCTGTGACCATTCTATGGATAAAGTATGCTCTGTAGTAGAGACTCACCTTGTGAGGGGAGAACTCCGCTAAGTAAGCAACTAGTCACGAGACTAGGGGTTATCTATTCTTATTCCCTCAGTTTATCCGGTCGGAGAAACAAATATAGAATGGCCCATGATGGCTCGATCAACATCCGCGCTCAAGCCCTGTGAGGACGCACCTCAGCTCAGCCCCCAAAAATTTGATGTTCCACAGATGAAAACCAGCCCTGCCAACGCACGTCCAATTATGCTTGGGAACAATCTGGGGAAAGATCGCTGGCCAAGCAGGAAAGCTTAGTAGCGACAATGCATGCGCAATACACACGCACCGCATACGTATACCTACCAGGGTACTGTAGAAGCATGCGGACAAGAAGTCAAGCTTTTCTGTGTCATGCACGTGTGTGGTTAATTAAACCCAGCTGCTAGGATCCCCTTTGCTGGAGGTGGCAAAGGGTCATTTGCTTTTCTTGGGTGTGGGTGGGGTTGGTTTATGAATTTTAACTTGCATACCGATCACAAATCCAGAGCGCCACAAAAATTCATGATCAGCGTCTCTGGAACTTCCCACCATTCACTCAGCCTGCCGGGACCATGTGCTACTGTGGGCTGACACTGCCCAGAGCCACTAGCCCGCTTATTTGTGATATCGAATGCATCGCTGACACTTGCAGGCCTGCAGGCCATCAAAAGCTTGTTTCATTAAGCTTAATTATATATATAAGTGAACACGCGGCCAGGTCCAGTTGGAAATGTGGAAATTTCCGCGCGCGGGGTGCGAGCCTCAAAGCCCCATAACCAGTAGAAATACAGAGCACCGGGCACCTATTGACAGATGTACGGGCATATAACCCGGATGGATCCGGCGCGGGAGGTCGAACCTACACACATAAGGTTGCAAGTACTGGGCACCCTCGCGTGCTGTAGCCGAATGATAACGCAACAACATCCAACTCGTCATGTGTTTTGCGTTGATCCGTTTCATTAGAATCAAACGAGTGGTCGAGATCAATCCGATGTCGGCGTCCCCAGAAGAAGAACCCCGTATATGAGGAGAGTATGTATAACCAAAACAGTGGTATGTATTACTATCTAACCGACATGAAATCAGTTCGCAGGTACATAATGTATGGTATAGAGTCACATGCAAAGATCCTAAAAGCTTACTCAGGCTGCATGTTCATTTAGTCATGCTAAATTTATTGGAATACTCTCATGACAAATTATTTTCTTACATACATATACCTGTGTTCTGACATACACCACGCCCTGAATGGAGACATAAGCTTAAATCTAAATAAGCTGGTTATAATTCTCAGCCAGTGCGGCGACCTGAGGAGTGGTCGCTTCTTGGATATGACAACTGACTTTGCTATAAGTAGGAAGATGGCTGATGCATAAGAATCTAGATTAACTAGCTGTGAGAGTGAAATAGCATTCAAGTTGGTAGTCAGGTTTTGATTGGACCATTAATATATGATATTATCGATCTGCATTTGCCATGTACTAAGGCTGGCAAGGTCAACTTTTTGCAGCTTGGCTTGCCCTATTGGTGTTATTCAACGGACATTTTTTATACATCAGCAATCACAAGTTTAGAGCTTCGGGTATGTAGTATGGTAGCAAGGTAAATATCTAAATCTTCGAAGGCCTTGCTTAGACTTTTCTCCAGTGTCAGAACTATATCACCATCAGCAACAGCAGCATCGACTAAGAAAATTTAAGTAAATACTTTATTAATCGCAACCATTCATTAAGTCGGGCTTCCGGAACTGGCACTTCATCATGTGCACCCCTCACGATAAAGTTCGGCAACTCGACAGGCCGGGACGGTTAAACCCCAGCAGCAACTCTGGTAACTACTTTGGAAGCATCATCTCCACTGTGGTACTCCGTCCTACATACAGTACATGCATGTCAGCTGCGGGAAAATCGGCGGTCTGCAAGCCACAATCATATATCTTTACGACCCTTATGAGGAACAGCTAGTGAATGATTTATATAGTATGTACATGTATATATCATGCTTATGACGTTCGGATGAAACGAGGGTGTGGTGTACACAGAAACATAATCTTAAGCGATATGAAGACTTTTCTCAAGCGAAGTATAATGGACTATGCTCGAATCATATATGTCGTCCTGTCTCCCTCTTTCGAGGTAGAATACAGGATCCATAACTCTCATGACAAGCTAAACATAACAGTTAAACAGAGAATAGGAATAACAAAAGAAACCCCAGATTCCATGTAAAATCGACAAAAGAGATTAGCAGTGATCGAAATAACAGAAATGGCACCAGCAATGTATTACTCCCCCAATTCTACCCAAACCCCGAGAAATTTTAACTTAACCCATACAAAGCTACATTCCGGAGCCCCCAATCTCCCTGCCTGACCTCCAACCAAAGATGCAGCAGATAATGCAGTTGAATAGTTGAGAAAGATGGCAATAAAGAAAAACACAGGAAAGCCCAGGAACGAATATGTGACAAAGGAAAGAGACAGGTAAGGAATAGCCACGCCACCCAGATGTATTGTGGAATGTAAAGAAAATTAGGAAAATAGAAGGATAAATAAATGAGCCATGTACAGAAACCTCCAAACTAAAGCACACGTTCTCAGTTTCATGCAACAAACGCCTTGTCTAACATTCTTAATGTCCGCGAATCCTCATTGGAGAAAATTTTCTCGCTGGGGATATCCTGCACATCCAAAAATTTAGACCCACCAGGGCTCGTTTCTCCAGTAACTGGCCCATTACTTCTCCCTGTACTTTCTGGGCTTCCCCGGATGGGATTCATCTCCCAGTTCTCAACGGCTCTAGGAGGGGTATGTGCTGACGTGTGACTACTCTCACCGGGAGAGGAATAACATTTCGAGGCCGTGTGCTCAACCGGAGGTATTGATGACTGTCTCTGGCCGTGGTGCTGGTATTCTTGAGCCACCATCCTTGGAGAAGTCTGCTGTGTGGGGCGCATGTGCACCATGGGCGATGACATTGACGCGGTTCGCGTGGCCCCATGTTGATGCTGCGAAGATCCCTCATACTGCTGGGGGACCCCTTGAGTGAGATAATGGCCATTCGTGGTTGCTACTGGTGGGGGTAGTTGATTCTGAACTGGGAATGGAAGATGATGAGCATATTGTGTAGGCATCATGCCAGCTTGAGAGATTGGCGGTGTGGCAGTTGGACTAGGCAGCCATTGTGGTTGGGAGTATGGGGATCCAGTTATCTGTATGGGTTGAGAATAATTGTGAGGGTGGGTTGCAGATTGTGTTCGGAAAGATTGTGACAGGCCAGAGTTTTGGTGAGGGTGGAATGCTGTAGCAAGCTGAGGACGCTGGTTGTTGGACATCACCGGCACATTCTGCTGCTCGTGTACGGTCGATTCAGGATACATTCCCTTAGCTGGTCGAATATGTTTCAATTGTGGATCCTGCGAGGGCTGTATGAGAGTCATAGACGCTGGATGAGACCGGGCGTAATAGCTGATTAAGTGTAACTTTTGATGATTGGCTGTCGTGATGCTGAACGACTGCTTCATCAAGCCATCTGGCTTATAACGATATCCCTCTTGCCCCTCCATATCCATATGGTCGGAGTCACTGTCCCCGTTGGGTGATTTCCGGTGAGGCATGGTCGTTACTGGTGGTGCAAACGCATTTCCCCCTCCTCGCTTTCCTTCCATCTCCCTATACGTCAGAAAACTCCCGGAAACCCTGCTCGCACTCCATGATTTTCCGTCTGTCCACCGTCTCATTCCCGCCTCCCGCTCATCCCAGACGAAGATGCTCCCGGACTTAATGCTCTGTCGTTCCTTCTCCGATAATCGTCGCTGAACTCGAGGTAATAACCCAAGCCTGCAGGCCTCAAAGAGTATGATGGCGTCCGCTGGTGTCCGGACGTGTCCATGGTACGTCTCCATGTTGCTTGTAGTTTATATCGATTGGTGTATGGCACTTCTCTCTGCTCCCACTATTGGTAGCCTTGTAGGTTGCAATGACAAAGTGGTTGATTTAACACTCTGGGAGAAGCAAAGGTGCGTCGTTAAGTATGTGTTGAGGGCTAAAGTGCTGAATGATACTTATAATGAAGCCCGGAGCGAGTCTCCTCCTCTTGAAAAAGAATAAAAAAATAGCCGCGTGAATGGAAACCGTGAGACTGAGGATGAACGTTTTCGGACTGTGAATGGGGGCTCGCAAGTATATGAATGAAAAATGCTTCGGTCGGCTCGCTAGGTAGCCGTTTGTCCGGATAAATCTAGTAATCCGAGCGGCAGGGCAACCCTCAACCTTTGACAGACTGGCAATAATCTCCCACGGAGACACTCCTAGGGTATTAATTGCTTAGAACACCTGTAGTGTAAATTTTTGTGTGGGTGAGGCTTCGCCCCCAGAAGATATAGTTGTCTTGGTGCGTGCGAACAAAACTTTCGAATCTTCAGCGACCCAGCTTGGCTTGAAGTTGCTTTCGCGCGAGGGAAGCGGTGGGTGCGGTGGGTGGGGCAAGGGTCGCTCGGTCAAGAAGAAATGCAGCACGACAAGGGAGAAGGTTGGCCCAGGGCTGCTGGGGGAGGGGGGAAGGTATATGCAGGAGTTTCAGGGAATAAAAATGCGAGGATGTTTATTTCGCTGTTGAAGCCCAGGACCTATGGTATTGGTAATAAGGGGGCAGAAACGCTAGAGCTAGGGGTGGTGGTGATGATAGTGATGACGGACGGTGATGCTGGCGATGGCGATGACGGGCGGAGATATTGGTGACGATGAGGATCAGGAACAAAAGCCACACACACAAACTTAAAGTTCTCGTATATAAGTAGCGAGCTAACTTACCTTTAGTCGCTTCTTGGGGTGGCTGGGGCCAACGTCACGGAGAAGTAGATTGACAAGTATATTGGCAATCAGCATGATCAATATGCAGATGGATAATGAAACTTAAGCTTGAATACAGGGCAAGGCAGAGCAAAGATGTGTAGCTACTAATGAGTCCTGCCACTAGCACACAATCCGATTTCAGTGATGTTTAGGGTACTCATCGTATTCTGGCAAAACTGTGGATATCGAACGATGCCAGGGCCTCGACCCAGCCTGAACTGAGAACTGAGTAAAGTTTCTCGTCTATTTCCAATCTGACTGTAGCACTGAACGCTGCACCGTCCGGCTCAGCTAGCGCGCTGTATGCTGTAGGTATGCTACTACTGATCTGTATAGAAAATTAAGACGAAAAGAAAAAGCTTGGGCGAACGCCGCTGTAGGCGCTCGCTTTTGAAGTAAGTAAGTAGTATGTATGTATGTATGTATGTATGTATGTATGTATGTATGTATGTATGTATGTATGGATGTATGTATGTATGTATGTATGTATGTATGTATGTGTGTGTATGTGTGTATGTGTGTATGTGTGTATGTATGTGTGTATGTGTGTATGTATGTATCATACGTATGTACGGTCTGCTCCATATCATGTTGAATTTGTGTTGCACACGACATTCATGTGCTTAAGCCTCCCCAGTCAAAATGAAACGTATGGAGCTGTTTGACACACAGGAGACTCGGGGGCTCTTTCCGGCCGTGAAGTCAAGGTTGAAAATGGTATCGTAGTGGAGTTTATTTTATGCGACGGTCCGTAATATCCGAAGTCAATCGGCAAGCTTTGTCCTTCATTCCTGACGTAAACTAGGCTTACATGTACTCTACACGGGAAAGAGATTGCTAGCCTGGGCTGAGATCGTCGAGTGGCGAGTGAGGGTTGTTTCCATACAAATTCCAGGTCAGTGCACGGTGAATATGCAGCTTCAACTGGGGTATGTAAATCTGCTGTGTCAGTCCACCACGCTAGCAATCTCTTTCCCCTGCGACTGTACTTTACTTACAGTGCCTTCATTCTATGTATATATGCATCTGTGCGCCCTTGGGTTTTCATAAGTACTTATACCATAGCCCATCGGTATTATCTCCCATTACTTAATCACGACACAGCCCATGATGAGCAGAGATCGCTGCCATGGCCATAGAACCCATATGGCTGACTGGGCACCTGAGGACGCCCAATCATGTAGTCTGGCCCAATCATGGGCGGCTGGTGCACGTTTGGCTAGTGCAGACGATTGTTGAATCTGACAAGCCAAGCATTTGGCGCGTCAGGGGAGGCATGTGTGATCAACAAAGCTGAATAAATTCATGCACATGTGTAAATCTAGAGAATAGGGCTCTTAAGATGATCTAGACCTTGGTATGGCATCCCACTACGGCGTATGCTATTTCATAACCAAGAAATATTTGGTGAGGCGAGACGCTCAACGATTCTGCCCAAACAGTCATGATCAGTCACAACAACACTTCGGAGACACAAGATAATCAATTCAGAATCAGTACGTAGTCCCATGGTAGACTGACCTTGCCCAGTTAGAGTGATCAGGAGGTAGCAGCTGGCTGACTAGGATGAAGAGCAAATTTTTTTTTGGAATAGGCAGTATTGCATGGTGAAAAAACACCATGTGCATAGTAGTTAGGACGCAATTGTAAAACTCTCCGGGAGAAATATACCTTGAACACCAACACTAACCTGCATACTCCCTTATCTAAGGTCATATTCATTACATTGTGGGGTTGAAGAGCTAGCGAGATTAGGGATTTAAGGTTCTGCAATGTGAGTATAAAGTTAGCTCCATTCATGGTTTCACCGCCTTATGCGTGTGCATTTGTCGGAAGTTTGGCTCTTGCGTTAAAACATGCAATTTAAATTCAACCTCAATCATCGTTGCCCAATTTGCTTGTATATGTAGCACCAGCAAAAAGGCCATGACTGCTAGTTAGTTTAGTAGCCGCCCTGAGCAATACCTCGACCTCTAGCTCCATACTGACTAACAGTTAATACCTCATTCAAAAGTATGGCTCGCGGAAAGGTGATTCTCCTGCACGAAGCTTCGAACTCCGCAGCCAATAGAGGTCTTAGTTGCCCCATTAAGGCTGCTTCCCTATGGGTGCCCATAGGAACAGAGTTAATCATAATTAAATATTTGATTTCGTAATACGCTTGAGTACTCTGCCATGACTTAAGTAGTTAACGATGAAAAAGTACTTACGGTTATATTTACGTTAAAGTTCAAGAATATGACAGTCGTGCCCAAACACGCTTGATCCGATCACACCTTCTAAAGTGGCAGTGCGCAGACCACCTAAACTTCCGAGCACGGTACTTTTGCGCGCGTGGAAGGCAAATCATTTGACGCGGAAAGGGTGCATGCGAGCCTTAAAGGAATCTAATATTCGGCCGCCTGATAGCAAAATCATGGTAAAGTTCTAGTCGGCCGACGTCGCTCCGAAGCAAGATTGATCACCTTCACGATCCTGATGCATCGCTAACTTGACCGGTTTAGAAAGGATGATATCGATGCTTTAAGCCTAAATTTGGGGCATATATAGGCATATGTAATTGTAACGGTATCTACACAAATATATCCGGCTGCTATTTAGTAAATATTGTGGAGAATGTGAACTTGAGCTACAGAAAGTCGCCTGACGTTTATAGCTAACAATTTTGGCACCTCATCTTTCCTTCTATTCAACGCTTTATATGCTAATAGCTTGAACCCTCTACTTGTGTTGTATGGTTAGTGGCTTTGGGATCTGGTATAATGCCGCGGGAACAACGGTCAACTACCCAATTTGGTATGTATCTTGCTCCTTGGCAATGCAGGTGGAAGCTCTATGCTTAACAGTTAAACCATAACATTAAGGATATCGGGGCCGACAAAGGAGGATGTGCTTAGTGCAGGAAAAAGCACAAGCAAATAACAAAGATACCTTATGATTAACTATTGTGTGGTATGGCCGGCGCGGCACTTTTAACCAGGCTACGGTACTTTCCGTGATGTTATCTCATTTAGGAGTCAAAATGCGTCTGCAAACGGAAGTAGCTCTAATTCAACTACTGTGAACTCAGCAATCGCAATGTTTGTTTACAAATCTAGTGCACACTTTATCTGTCATCTGTTGGCTACTTTTCAGTACTAGTATTGCCCATACATATATACCTTTTACGTTAATTACCTTAATACTGAATTCAATATATGGCTATTCAAGCTCCTAGTTAGTACCTATATGTATTTAAAAGAACAACTACCTTTCGCAATTCTCCTGATCCTCCGATGATCCTCCTAATTTGATACAAACTGGGTCCAAACTTCCCAGCCATACTGCAAGCTGAGTGAATATTCGCAGTTTCTCGCAGTTATTGCGACTCAGATCCGGTGCCAAGAACTCGCAATCTGGAGCAAATATAACCCGACCGAAGGCGTGGCCGCCATGCATAAAATCTTAATTGAACTACGCCACGCCCATCAATTCTAAACCCAAACCAAATAAGAGGTATCTGGCGCTCTGCGATCGAATGATCAATACTCCTCCGGCGTTTGGAATGGTACTTTATTTCGAACATTTTGGGCACCGTGATTGCAGTAGAAATGCATGCATTGCTTTGAATTTGTTGGGCGATGTCTTGGGAGAAGTTGGAGGAAAGACCATGCTAAGACAGAAAATTGCTTATTTCTAGGATAGATATATCAATTCATTGAAACATTTAGCCAAACTAGAATCCTGCACCGGAAGCAGCGGGTTGAGACTTTATTAGAGGATAATCGTCCTTCAGGAGATGACAAGCCAGTAGTATGATAAGAGATGAATCAAACCAATACCATCAATTTTGAACTTACCAGGGAAGACTGATGCTTATCTGAAGAGATCATCCTCTGGGTTCCTCGTGGGGTTCATTTCATGCATCTTAATTGATTCTGGATAATCTGTGTGGTTACAGGATGAAATCTTGGAGATGCCGAATTCCGAGCAGGCTTTGCAGAGGTAAGCATAACCGGACTCCTTGTAAAATAAGCGCATAAGGCTGCATTGGACTATGGCCAGACTTAAAGCTCAAGCTTTAGTGAACTGTAACAAAGTCCCACTCCAGCAACATGTGTGCGTAACCGCCGCAGGAAGCCAAGCAGAGAATTCTGCATCATTCTGTGATGCAGAATTGCTCTTTCCTCTTCGCACTCAGCTACTTCTATTACGACATCTACTTCATGTGAGAGAAAATAATGCCGATAGCAATATATCTCACAGAGAAATCGACAATCAAATGGCGGTACGGTTCAAATCAATACCCCAGGAGTACTAATTTATCGAATGCCACGCGGCCGGTAACCCTGGGTCAGCTTGAGGGCACTAGATAGACTTCAAAGTCTACAACCTGGGTACCTAGAGAGGTTCTATTAATTCTCACCAGCGCTGCCTCAGATCTGCACCATAAGCAGCTACCATCGGAGACTGCCACAAATTTGTAGGCCGCGTCATTCACACACTGGAAGTAAAAGCACCAAGCATTTGAATATTTTTAGCGAAGCTAGGCTTCAACAGTGCAAATCTCTACGAGAGGCGGTGCCCGCAAGACTACAGTGCAAAAGAATTTTCTGTGGAGTGAAACTTAGCCGTAAGGCTGCTGCTTTAGTGGTTGTGAGTAGTAAATCACGGCTATGGCAAGCCGGAACTAAACAGTGTAAGTCAACATAAAAGTGAGCAGTTGCTACATTATTGTCAGAGCAAATATTTGCTTTTTCAATGCCAGTCCAACTGGATTGGATTAAAAAATCACACCTGAAGTTAACATGGGTTTATGGATATCTCGGCACCTTTAGCGACTGTCATGAAAGTTACGGATACTTCATGTCACCACGCCAAATGTCTTACCTAGCTGACTTGCACCCATTTTGAGGAATCCTTCATAAAATGCTAGAACTTGATCCCACTCGGCTTACCGCCTTTCTCTGACCACTTTTTGGTTTTGTGGCCAGGATGGCACAGCGACAGTGCATTCAGAGGTTGCAAATCCGGATGCAACAAAGTCTGATCATCAAACACAGTTTCGTGCGACGGTTAGCCAGATGTTATACCCTTTGATCCAAATCTAATGCTAATATAAGTATTGCGAACGAACGAACGTTGGATGTTATACGAGGCTAGGATACTCCTCAGCTATGTCCGTTTGACATATATATCCCCGCAATCGATTGCGGTTCCACAGAAAAGCTTGGTCTCAATCCATGTAGTTGGTGCACCCTGGTGGGCATGCTGCGTGGTGATGGATGTGGCGTTCTCTCCTTCAGATGGTATGGTGCTGTAGAAAATCTTACGACGCTGATTGCTGAGCCTGCTGAGTTGTCATCGGCATGGTCGGCCAGGCTCAAGAGCAAATAAAAAATCTCGTCTTCGCTCCGCGGCCGCGGCCGGCACCGAGTTGCGTCGGTGACGAGATCGGCCGAACACTTGGAAAGTTCTTCGCCCAATTTTTTGGCATCGATCTTCGTACGATAAGGTTGTCGCGCCGCAGCATGCCAAGCTTCCTAGGCTTCGAGGCTTGCTTTAGTGTAATGCCAAGATTGTGATGGGGACTGTAAGATACTTTAGTCTGGTTGCATGACCTCTAGGAGGTCATGCAACCAGACTAAAGATACCTAGCGTTGTCATAAAGGTTAAATGAATTTGTGCCAACCAGACTACAACCAGACTAAATCAACCAGACTAAGACTAACTGTACCAGACTTAGACTTATGCCAAGACCCTCTGGCCGACCGAGCGGTCATGAGACTATAGTCTGGTTGCGAATTTGTCATATTCACCTCATACATACAAGTGAGTCTTGTTCACGCTATGTTGGGCCAACTTAGTTCACAGATTACGATAGGATAACTAAATGTCGTCATCTTGATCGTTCAATTACGGGTACCAACTGCATATGCCTTCATTAATTACTTGACGTCAGTTGGATTATGGTGTAGGTAGCTCAACTCCAATGTACCATGAGAGACTGTATTGAGTCTACAAGCCATCTTCAGGATGTCACGTCTGATCGAGGATAGCTCGGATCCTACATTCTGATATTTACGTGCATTACTTTCGAGGTTTCAGCAAAGGTCCATCTTCAGATTTTGTTGACCATTTTTCTGGGGGTTATGTAAGAGAATTCATATGATTCAAGTGTAATGTTTGATTGTGGAAACAAACTCAGCTATGGGAACACGTATTGACCGTCTACAGGGCTATAATCACTGCCACAGGGTCCATTAACCTCCCGAAATAAGGACCGCTGTTTTCAATTTTCATTCTAGTGGGTGGTCGACCGGGGCCAAGCGGTTATATTACAAATGTCTCACAAAATAATTAGCCCTCCAATAAATCTACCACTCGACTGCCTATCGCATCGCTTGTTGGTACTACAAGGTGCTCATTAAAAATTTCTTCATTCAGGGTAACTATGGAATCAGAGTACCTATTGGTAGTTATCATGAGGGTCGATGGCTCCGACACGACGTGGTGAATTCACAGCATTCCTTAGTTATATAGTTTTGTAACTGCGCGGAAGGGTTTGATCGTTGTTCATCTAGAGAAACAGCATTACCTACACACACACTATACGAAAAACAAAAGGAGTTTTGAGTTATGTTTACCAAAGCATTGTTTAGCATAGATAGCGTTGCATTATAGTTTCATGAGGCTCAATTTAAGGTTATGGTTGAGTCAGTGTTCGATTAAAGCCGAAGTGTGAATCTAAATCACGAGAGCACAATTCACCATCACTTTGGATCTTGATGTTGCACGAGTATCTTTTGAGATAATGCACGCCAGTGAGCAGGGTATAAGCTATCCAGATAACATCCTATCCTGCGTATCTGTGATACAATAATGTCAGAAGTGTGAGCATTACTGTAGGAGATAAATCATCTGAGGTTTATGAAAGAAAGGGTGTATTGCTTTATAGAATTTTATATCTCGCACTTTTATCTGGCTTGGCGGCTATAGAAATACATTTCGTAGCTTTCGCGGTTTCTTCCCTCTTGTTACTTTGCTTATTATACTAGGCGTGAGAGGGTGACGTTGGTATTACTAATATATTATCATAAACGTCAACCAACCTACTATACCCTACCTCACTATCATCAAAACCCACTTGTGGCAAGCTGCTGACTATCGGGCCTTAAGTAGTAGTGAGCTCATCCTGAAGCAAAAGTTGCCTACTCGAACCGTCATCGAACTCCACTTGTGGCAAGCTACTAACACTCTATCGGGGGTCTTCGGTACATAGTAGTAGTGAGCTCATCCTGAAGCAAAAGGTTTGCCACCCTCTACCGAAGGGATAGTGCAAGGTAGACTAAGGTTGCCTACGGTACTCCACCGTCATCAAACCCCACTTGTGGAAAGCCACTTAACACTCTGTCGGATTTCAGTCTCTAGTCAAATGTATAGATGGCCCCATTAGATGCCCTCGTCTGGTAAGACACTGGCTCTATTACTTCCATTTGACAGTTTATATATCACTTCATTCACAGGTGGATGTGGGAAGGGATGGCTAGCTATACCTGGGTACATACATAGCAATACTATATATGTAGCAGTATCTCAATATCACATGCTTACATCTAGAATATGATTACCACATATCTCCATTACTACATATACACTATTACGCATTACACCCTACAAGTATTAGAGAATCATGAGCATACTCAATCCGCTTTCATAGATACAAGTAACGCTCACCACGTCTAGTCACGTCTAGTCACGCCAACCTTAATCTACTGCTCACGCTCTTGTGTTGATGTAAGTAAGTCAGGGGTCGATGATGCTGATGGTTCGGGTTATCTCTATGCAACGATGACTCGAAATCCCAGGAATTCGCAAGGTTATTACGCGTTACCCTGATAGTGGCACATGTCATGCAATACAAACTTTCAGCTGCTGGCTGGATTTGGTTTTCCACCTACCAATGGCCATGAACTGGGAGTCGGGCCATTCTTTGTTGTGACTAACGCTAAGCCATAGGTTCTGGGGACTATATGTGAATATCACCGATTATATAGGACATATAGCTAGTATATTATACACGTCCCACCGAATCCGCGCCCTCCTTTGATCCAATGAAATATGTATTACGATGAGCCACCTTTCAGAACAATCATTTGCACAGGCCAATTGAGGGCTTTGGGGAGAATAACTAGTCTAGATCAAGACATAAATACATATAGCTAGCGTTGCACCGTGATACAGAGCTAAAGGAGTTAGAGCGCAGGAACAGGGTATATGCTACCTGGAACGAACCTTTCTCCATCTCAATATGAAGTATGGTTATAAAATAGGCTCTCGCCTTTTATGTATGATAAGGGTACTGTACTCGCCCTCATCTATACAGCATCTGACGGGGTAGTGCAACACGACCGGGATATGCAACAAAACAGTGGTAGGGTAGAACTCAATGGATTTTCAGTAGAATTGGATGGCAAGGGGCTCAAAAGCTGCGCACGAGTTCGGAGAATAACCTTTGAAGTGCCCAAGAGCCCTGGATCAGGGAGTCCAGGGAGGTATCCTGATATATGGCTAATACATGAATTGCGTGATGTGAATATATGACCAGGTAATAAACTCAAATAATATGATGGAGCAGAGTCTGGATACATTTCCTGGCCCTCTCACATAGTACAAAAACCATGAAGTCCAGTCTGCACCTCGTGGTATGATGGAACATACATGAGCATGCACCCAAATTAGGGGGTCCAGGGCGGAAGTGCAATATAGCTGGTGAAGGCTCAAACTCGAGCAGTTTTCATCGGATTTGGATAAAAGGGTACTCAAACCGGACGCACGAGTCCATAGAACCATTTATAAACTACCTAAGAGCCCTAGCTTACGGAGCAACTATGGTTATCCTGATATATGTTATGCATAATGTTTTCACATTTAGATAGGAGAGTGGGCCTTGAACTATACACTAAGGTGGGTCTCTGTATATTCCCTTCTCTACCCACACAGTGTGAAGCAAACAGACCCACTTACAGCCTCTGAAGAGCATACAGAACTTATGACTTGAGCCTATATAAGCGGAGGGGAGGGGGGGGGGGGGCGCGCAGTAACAGAACTATCAAAACAGCCCAGGGCCAGTACCAAGTGGCTGAAAAGGGTCTCCCTATTAAACATATGCTATTCTAAGTCTTCTATACAGCAATTAATGAGAACTAGATAAAGTCACCCCAGCCACCCCCCCCAATCCAAACTAGGCAACTATTAGTACAACTTCATATGACCGAGGAGACCATAGGAACTCAATAATTTAAGTAATTCTGGGTGAGAAAGAGGATCTTTTGAGCAAATTTACCACTTGGTTGGGCAGCGATTGAGAGATTAGATGCCCATAGATGCTTAGGATACTATTGCTGAGAAAGTGGAAATCCAGGCCTAAGTATATAGATAATAGCTCAAAGCAAGCTCAGAGTACCTGGATTTCATACCCATAGTCTGGTAATTCGTTTGACACACTAAACTCTTAACCTAGACCATTTTGGATACGCTTGCTCCTAGGCCCTCCTCAACACCTGCAACCCTCTAATTTGGGTACATGCTCATGTGTGTTCCATCATACCATGAGGTGTAGACTTGACTTCATGGTTTTTGCACTATGTAAGAGAGTCAGGAAATATATCCAGACTCTGCTTTATCATATTATTTGAATTTAATACCTGGTCATATATTCACATTACGCAATTCATGTATTAACCATATATCAGGATACCTCCCTGGACTCCCTGATCCAGGGCTCTTGGGTACTTCAAAGGTTATTTTCCGAACGCGTGCGCAGCTTTTGAGCCCCTTGCCATCCAATTCTACTGAAAATCCATTGAGTTCTACCCTACAACTGTTTTGTTGCATATCCCGGTCGTGTTGCACTACCCCGTCGGATGCTGTACATTCCTGCGCTTGAGTTACTCCCCCCCATCGTATGCTTGACTCCCACTAGGCCTGCCTTCTTCTAACCCCCGCTATTCTCCCTACTCATAAACTCCTCCCTGACCCTGCTCCCGCTAGCCAAAACCCATAGTACCCTTCCTCCTACAGGTACTTCCTGTACTCCGCTATGCCGCTCCTCCCTCACTCCTTCCCTCTCATTTGCCTGCTCTCCAGAAGAGAGTAGGGAGTAGAAGGGGAATGGGAGGAGGGAGTGGGGTAATGGGACAGTTAGTGTCCCTTTCTGGTGGTGTAAGCTTCTGAATTTCACATATGTGATTAGCCTATGCTGGGCTAAAGTATGGGCAACCAGATTTAGACAAAAATTACGGGACGCTACAATTAAGAAGACGAGAACTACTGTCGTCCTTTCGTGTATAGAGGGTTGCTGGCAGAGTCATCCGAGAACACTCCTCTAGACCTGCCGTAGCACCAATTCTCTGATCGCTTGATTTTCCCGTGAATCAACATTGTTGTTTCAAGAAACTTACCCTGACACTCATCACGTGCAATGCACACACGAAGTTGGAGTGATTATGTCATACGCATTGTTCGCGGTTTGAGATATTCTCACAACGCAGTGCGGCCGTTACCATCTTCCATCTTCAATTGCGGCGCGACAAAGCAGACGTTTGCAGCTCAACTCAGCCAACAGCAGTGCAGCGTGGTCATTGGTGGGATAAGAGGCGAAGAGCAAAAAGCACAACCCAAGAGCCCAGCACATTGCGATTCAGCATAGTCTCCAGTTTTCCCACCACAACACTGCCGCCAGCATGTTCCACTTCACCCCCCTCCTCGGAACACAGTCCGACTCGCATGCACACTCGTCACTACTGGAGCTCGATGGGGGGATCAAGATCCTTGTGGATGTAGGTTGGGATGAAAAGTTCAACGTGGGGATATTGAAGTCGATTGAGAAGTGAGCCAGATGCGACGCCAATACCCGTGCGGAAGATATTGTTAACAAAGGGCTGTACAGAGTCACACCGCAACTGTCACTAATCCTCCTCACCCACCCAACAATCTCACATATCGGCGCATACGCACACTGCTGTAAATATATACCGTTCTTCAGCTCAATACCGGTATACTCCACCTTCCCCATCTCCGCCCTGGGACGGCTACTCTTGACGGATCTATATTTGTCAAACCCGCTTTCTACTCCACGATTACCACCTCCACCACCATCATCAACCACAACCTCCTCTACCCCATCCTCTTCAACGACCAATGAAACCTACAACCCCTCTTGGCTACTCCCAACTCCTTCTCCAAGCGAAATCACATCCTACTTTTCAAAAATCCACCTCCTAAAATACTCTCAACCGCACCACCCTCTCCTCCGCACTCCCCCCACCGCATCCCACCACCTCCACCATCCCCGCGGGGCAGCCCACACCTCGCAATCCACAACCCTAACAATCACCGCCTACGCAGCAGGCCACACTCTTGGTGGAACAATCTGGAAAATCCAACATTCCCAGGAATCAATAGTCTACGCCGTCTCCTGGAACCACACCCGCGAGAACCACCTCTCTGGCGCTGCATTCCTTTCTCACAGCAACCACAGCTCCTCTGGTACCCCTGGTCCCGGAGGGGGTGGTGTCAACGTCATTAACTCTAGCGAGGGTCTTGGCCGTCCCACAGCGTTAATCTTCAGCTCACGGACGACAGACGGGGAGTTCTTTGGTGCGAGTAAATGGACAAGAAAGAAGCGTGATGAGGCGCTACTGGATGTTATTAGGACTGTGGCTGTTGGGCGAGGGAAGGTGGTCTTAATTCCAACAGACTCAGTCGCGAGGGTCCTAGAGTTGGTCTACTTACTTGAACATGCATTCCGGAAGGATAGGCATCTAAGTGGCGATGGGGTTGGTAGTGTGGGTGCAGGCTTATATTTGGTGGGAAGGAAGGGCAGGAGGTTGAGGGATGTAGTGGGGAGTATGTTGGAGTGGATGGATGAGGGAGTTATCAAGGAAATGGAGGGGGCGGCAAGGGTCGCTGCGCAACAGGAGGCAGAGGGGGGGAAAAATCAGGGTCAGAGAGGGGGAAGAGGAGGCGGTAAAGGGAAAGGGGGGAAGAGTGGGCAGGAGGCAGGGAAGCAAGCTAAAACGGCAGGACCATTTGACTTTCTACATTTGAAAATCCTGGATAAGCCGGCGCAGATAGAGAAGGTATTAAAGGAGTATAATACTCTTAGCGGTGAGGCTTCTGGGGAGGCAGGTGATGATGGAAGCGTCACTGGAACGGAAAATGAAACTGGGAATGAGAGTGACGCGAGTGCGGCTTCGATGGACTATGATCTTGGTACTGGAGCGCTTGTGGAGCGACCGAGCAAAAGTGCGAAAAAAATTCCTACCCGACAACAGCCACAACAGCAACGTGGGAAACGCCGCCGCGGGCAGGATTCACAACCGCGCAAGCAAGCTCTCAAGAAACCCCCTCGGGGGATGGTCATCATTGCCAGCGACGCCTCCCTCGAATACGGATACTCTAGGGAGATATTCACCAAAATTGCTAGTGGGGAGGGGAATGTCGTCGTCCTAACTGAGCTCATGGATGGGGGTGTAAGCTCCGAAAAGGGATCGCTAGGGGAGGAATTATCCCAGGCCTGGCGCGCGGGAATGAAAGCTCGAAAAGAGAAATCTAACGCTCAGTCTTCCACGACGACAGGGAAAGATATTATTGGCGTTGACCTCCCCTGGGAAAAGAAACTAGTAGAGCTCCATGAGAGAGTACCCTTGAAGCCTACGGAGGTGGAGGAGTATAAACGGTATTTGGCTTATTTGAAGAAATCTGCCTTGCAGGTCAATGTAAATGCGGATGGACATCCCATCGGACATGATGCGCTCCCTTATATTCTTCCGTTGGGAGAGGAGGAGGGAGAGAGTGAAGACGATGAGGAGAGTGAGGATGAAGATGAGTCGAGTGATGATTCTGAAGGCGACTCGGAGCCAGATAAGCAGGGTGTGTCTTTGGCTAAAACCGGAGGGAAGTCGAAGAAAGCATTGGCAGCAAAGGCGCTGAAGGCTGCTCAGGCCTCTGCCGCCGCGGCTTCCGCTGCTGTGGATGGGGGTGTGGGAGGTGGGGTCGGGGTGGGGGGAATCAATATCCTGCCTGCCGCCACGGTTGCGGATTTAGGTATCAGTGTGTTGCTACGAGGCAGGGGTGTGTATGACTTCGATGTCCGGGGGGCAAAAGGGAGGAATAGGATGTTGCCGTTTATGGTCCGGAGGAGAAGGGCAGATGAATACGGCGAGGTGGTGAAGGGGGAGGAGTACCTTCGTGCTGAGGAGCGAGAGGAGAAAATGGCGGTGGATGATAAGGCTGGTGGTGGAGGGGTGGGGGATAGGGTGGTTGTTCTATCGGGGCGGGAAGGGAGGGTAGTGAGAGAACGAGAAAGAGTGGTGGAGAGGGTTATGGGGAAGAAGAGGAAGTGGGAAGAGGCAGGGGCAGCGGGGGTGGTTGCTGGGTTTGCATTGGGGGAGAATGGGAAGGGAGGGAAGAAGGGGAAGGGGAGGTTACCCGAGACACTGGCGGCAAGGAAAAAGAAGTCCATGAAACGGAGGAAGGGGAACGATTCTTCAGCATCATCCCCTGGGCGTCAGTATTCCGATGACGATGGTGCAGATAATGATTCTGAAGACGGGATAAACGAGGGTGAAGGCGAGGTTAAAGAGTCCTCAAACGCCGACACAGATACCTCCTCTGACGGCGAAGACGAGGACGAAGAAGAACTTGAGCAGTCCCTCCTCAGCAATCCTTCAAAAGTCTCCTCAAAGAAACTAGTCATTGCAAAAGTCAAAGCCAGAGTATGCTACATTGATTTCTCCGGACTTCATGATAAGCGTTCACTACGCATGCTCTTACCGCTGATAAACCCTCGCAAACTGATTCTTGTCAGCGGGACGAAATCGCAAATTGAGAATATGGCTCGGGAGTGTAAGGAGTTGTTGGCGGGGAATGGCGATGGTGCGATGGTGAAATTTGGAGCAAGGGGAACGGATGTTTTTACCCCGAGAGCGGGGGAGAAGGTCAATGCTAGTGTGGATATGAATGCTTGGACAGTGAAATTAGGAGAGGGGCTGGTTAGGGAGCTGAGGTGGCAGGAGGTGGGGGGGTTGGGGGTCGTGCATGTTGTTGGGCGCATGGGGGTCAATGATAAGGTTGTGAAGCTGATTGAGGAGAAAACTGGGATGGAGATTGGAAGAATTATTCATGGGGAAGTGGGGGCAAAAGGAAAGAAGGCTATTGAAGAGGTAAAAGAGAAAGGAAAGGAGAAAGAAGAGGGGAAGAAGGATGTGGATGGCGAGGGAGATACAGATATGGCTATGGCGGTGACTACTACCGGAAGTGAAAAGAAGACTACACAAGATGGCGGCGAGGGAATGGAAATGGATATCGACTCCCTAGCCCCTCCTCAAGACGACCCGAAACTACCTCCACGCATGCTAGACGCAGTTATGCCCGAGGCTACCACCACAGTCACAACCACCTCCTCGTTATCAAATAATCCACCCACCACAACATCATCCCTCTTACTAAGACACCTCCACACCCCGCCCATCCACGTCGGGGACATAAAACTCACGGATCTCCGCAGGGTTCTTGTTGCAGCGGGACATACCGCGGAGTTTGCGGGGGAAGGGGGCGCGCTGGTGTGTGATGGGGTGGTGGTGGTAAGGAAGGTTGGGGTGGGGAGGGTTGTAGTAGAGGATGCAGGGGGGGGGCTGTATGTTGGAAGTGGGGGGGCGGCAGGCAAGTGGAGGAGTTTTGTCGAGGTTAGGAGGAGGGTTTATGAGGGGTTGGCGGTGGTGAGGAGTGTGTAGGTGTCAGACGTGGTATGTTGAATGAGATATTTACTACTTCTACTGATGATTTGGCTGTTGCGGTTGGGGTTTTGCTGTATTCTATGGCTTTATGCAAATGCCTTTTTGTTTCATAACTTTACTAGTACTTGGTTGGATGAAACAATTTCGTTAGAAAGAAATTAAGAATTGAGGGAGTATTGGGAGTAGTGACTTTATTTCTAACTTTTCGTAGTACAGTACATACTGGGTGGAAATATATATAATTCCTCTTAATGATTGGAGGAATAGATACCCATCAGGGTAGCGCTCGTGGGGCTGAATGCATATATGTATATACCACAAATACATCCGATTTGGTTTGATTTGATACAGTTATACTAAGCGGTATTCAAAGGTCGCTCGCATGCCCGGATAAATAATTTCCAGGCAGCTTAAGGCGCTGGATTTGGGGCGATGGATGGAATAGTTTGGATTCGTAAATGTTCCCGACCAATACCAAAAACCAACCTTTCAGCGAAATATCAAAGCTCAACGTTCTGCAGGTATTTCTACCCTTTCCTGCGCTCTCCTCCTGCTCTTCCCTGTATAGCTAAGCTAATCTTCTACTTTTTCCTCGCTACATTACTTTTCAAATCCCCGGCGCTCCGGCTTGGCTCTCCCCCTAATATCCCAGCTCCTTCTCTCTATACTCCTCTACTCCCGCAGCTCCTTCTACTCTCTCTACTCCTCAATTCTCTCCCTGCACTCCTCCCCGCTCCATTGCAAGGAATTAGAAGAGGGGCGAGATGGGTGGGTGGAAAGTGGGGTGGGGCTCTAGTCCAGTATCCCTTCTGGCAGCCTGCTCAGATTAGACTGATTACTTAGGAATCATGTTGACAACCTCGAAGGATTGAGGGTGGGGAGCCGGGGGGAACTGGTCTGGTGGCGCTGCACTATTGGAGGAGAGTCGTAAACTAGAAGTCTAATTGCACAAACGAGACTATATGTAAGCGTATGCCCGTAAGCAATAGCCTGTAGCCCGCAATCTGTAGCCCGCAATGGAATATGTTCCGCATCTCATTGATATCAGAATCGCGCCTCTCTGGATAAGCATGCCAGTGGCTCTATTAATCTTGATTCTAGATGCCTTCATACATACAGTCCTAGGCTAAAAGTCTTGGTGGATAGGAGCCTGAGCGTGTGGATATACAGTAGTCACTATGGTATATGTAATACGCACCTAGGTCTATGAGGGTGCATAGAGCTGCAGTTGATAAGGCGGGAGGGGAGAGTGAGGGGGGGGATTTGTAGTGATTAATAATTTAGATAAATAGGGGCTATATTTAACGCAAAAACAATGTGCAGGAAAGAAACTGCAATCGCTAGGAACAATCGAACCAATAGAGTAACGAGCCACGGCCGACTACCGACCCCAAATTTTTTTCTTTGTCTCATACCTTGTCAACTTTCAGGGTATGGCGGTGCGAGGTGCATTTACTTAGCTACCGGTGACTCAAAATCTAACAACGATTACGCAAGGCGCAGAAACAAAGTTTCCATGTCGGGCGACAGGGAACAGGGCTCAATATGCAGTTTGACAAAAAAGAAAGTATCGGAATTTTGAATATTTTGGGGTTAACCTTGCGCATTTACCAAAGTCAGGGTAACACCATGACAGAAAATATAGCTAGTCTGGTTGGTAGCTGTTTTTTTGCTAGGATTGAGTTGAGGGTAACTTCTGGTACAGTTCAACCACCTTGTGATACAAGTTGCAGAACATAGGCAGCATATAGCCGGAAATACAGCAGCGAGACTGGTATATTGAAGTAAGTCAGGCTAGAATTGGATTGGATACCTCTAGGAGGAACAATGCCCTCCTTACATAGGCACGCAAGGTTGCGTAGCTAATGAGACAATAAGGTGCAGAGAATTTGTCTTGATGAAAATAGGTATGATTGTAGGTAGTGCACCTAGCCTGTGCAAAACCAATATATCCCTGCAGCTAGAATTTCGAAAATCTACACTGCGAATCCATTGGTGGTACTGGTGTAACCGGCACGGCTTAGAATGCTCTAGCTCTTTTCTGAAATCAGCCATTTACCTGTCACGCAAATCGAGCCCTCGGTACTGTCGCGGTTGGTAGCCGTAAATGCACAACTGATCCAATTAGCGTAGTGGGCATGCAGCCCTGTAAAATCATATGTAAATCCAGGGAAGAATTTGCCGTCACTTTGCGATGGCTCACTTGTCATACTTCTGTCGCATGTGCCGTCTGCACTAATATCCGGCGCAACCCTGAAGACAACGGTCAACATTGGTGCGGTGCTGTCTATGCCTAATGTAGGCTATGCATGAATGCATAAACCTAGTTATGAATGTACGCGGCACCACTGGCGGAACTCGAGGTCGCTCCCGGCCGGATACCTTTGAGGTATTCCTCGTTTAACAAGCTGGGAGATGGACTGACCGCGCGCCCGAATGAACTGTTCGACTATTTCAGTTTCCAGTAGGAGTGTAAATGATGGTGCTGGATTTGTGATAGCCTCAGCTCTTTAACCTCAGCTCTTTTCTTTTTTAATCTCTTGCGTATAAGGGAAAATTTAGTGCTGCAACGAATGTTCGAGAGATTGTGGGCAAGTCTAGTCTCAGGCAAGCCCTCAGTCATATGAAAACGCCCACGACTTCTTCCATAAGCCAGGCACCCGGGGATTGCTCTCCATTACAGGCGGCGGAAGTTTGAAGGGCTCTCCAGCGTTAAATCCCCGGGACTCACAATTCTCCGTTGGCTAACCACATTCATATCTCCAATTGCAGCTTAATAGCATTATCCCGTTAATCTATCTGGCGATAGAGGAAAGGCACTATAGCGTCCATTTTGAGATTGCTGACTTGGTGAAATATCTTACTGTTAGGCCACGAATTCGAACCGCAGAGCGCAAGTCAGTAATTCAAGATCCGGAGCTAGTCTCTGCATGTGTTGTTAGGAGCGATACAAAGACCCCTACATGCGTAGCATAAATTGATCGATTGGCTTCGGCGGTCTTCATGAGTAGGTACCTATTATTCCGCCCTGGGGTTTGGAAAAATGCGAAGCTCTAACCTTACGCCGATTGGGGACTGAGGGTAAATGGAACTAGACATATACTACCGAACATATTGAGAACAAGAACGTAAAACTGTAAATAATGTGATCTACATTTATAAGAATAATTTCCAATACATTAATATTGCCCAATGCTATCTTATATGCCTAAGGGGAGTGGATCATGTTCAACTATAGCACTTCTGGAGCCTAACCGAGACAGTATTCTGGAGCTGAGATATCTGTTCTGTGCTGTGTCATGTGATAAAGTTAATATTGGAATGCATAAAATTCACCTCACCCCTTGGTGCGATTCAAGAAATCTTTGGGCGCATGTTACCTTTGTGAAGTTTATTATAAAATTAGCTCTGATATATAGTGGGAGGGGTACATATCCTCCATTATGAAAATGGTAAGATCACGATGTTGGCTGCAGATCGACAAAGTGTGAGGCCCAATACACTTCAGAGAGGTAGTTACGGTTTCCATGGTGGTCACGTCATGTATTTGGAGGTTGCAAGCCACACTGTATTGTTGTTATAAGCCGGCCTGCTCGCTGCGAGGCTATGTGCAGTTGGAGGCTAGTTGGAGTGAGGGCTCCGTGTCCTAATTGTAAGTGAATACCCGCAGTTGGAATGCGCAGTGCTTTGAGCGTATCTAACGAGCAAGTATGTGGCAATTAATGAATGTTCACATTCAATTGGGGGATAAGCATACCACATACAAGCGTCAGTGCCAAAGATCACCAGCCTACCAGCTCGATAGGAGCTGAGATGCTGTCATTGACCGGTCCAGATACCGAGGAAGCTCTCAAGCATTCTATCACAATAGGAAAGATGAATGAACATGCGCACGAGTTCGGCATTGTACGTCCCCAACATTCTGAGCCACATGACCTAGTAAGCGATCAGTGCTCAAAATATCGACAAGATGTTGGGCAAGGCGTTGTTCGTATTCTTCTGGTAGCACAACAGATCTAAAGCTCGATGTTTCTGCAATCTGGAAGACGATTGTCAAGCGGCATGCAGTCATGGCCGGTTCGCGAATCTGGTGATTGTTCCGGTTTCCTGCAGCTCTCAGTTGCTGCTGTTGCTTAATATGTACATTGAACTCGTTTGGTAAATGGTCATCTAATGCAATTCTTGAAAGAGTAAGGTCATGCTGAATAGGCGTGACTTGACTGAGAAGCTTAAGCTTATGGATCAACAAGAGCAAGATTATCAGCAAGGCTAACGGAAACTATTATTGCTGTAATAGTTTATGCCACTTCCGACTGGCTCAAGCCATTCCGTATGATGCTTTACTATATTAAGGCTGTTAGCAAAGGAGGTTGTGTGATGTGATATCGGCGGGCACCGAGGATCGTTCCATGCCACCTGTTTTGCATCTCGGATCAAGATTCTACTAGATTTCAGACCAGCCATAGCTAGATATTTATCCTACCCGATTGGCCGCTTGCAAGTAAGCTCATTGAACTCAATGTATTTCTTTGGTTAGGCGCCTATGCAACTGATCAGCCCGGAGAATAGGAAAAAATTGGAGATCCACAGCAATGAGATAGCTGCTGAGATTGAATACATGTGGCTGCAAACCTGGTGCATGCAACTATCTAATCTGACTGTACAGCAGCATCTCAAGATCTTAGTGTCTGTGCACCCGGGTGCTAGGAGCCGCAATTGATAGTAACTAGGTTGAGCGACTTCCTCCACAGGGGCGTTTTGAACTAGGTCTGGTGGATGTAGAGCTGGTAGAGCTTGTTCCAATACGTTTATACATTAAACTAGACACTAACTGGTACTGGATGATATGATGAAATGAGCAAAGCCGGCTTGTACATGTTGCTCTATTGCTTCCCCTACTTTAGGATGCCCTCTTCCTTGTACGTTCGTATTAATAATGGCACCCGTTCAAACACTTGATGGAAACTCTAGTAGAAGTAGCCCTGAAGAACGCCAGCTCAGCTCAGCATCGTGATGAATGAGTTGGACGAACTGCGGTGAGTTCAACTGTGTATTCACCAGTGCAAAATCTCAAGAAATGGTTGTTGAAGTGTGACATAAGGATAGTCTATGCAGAAGCTTAATCTGGACTAGCAGAAGGTACGGTAGTGTGTAGGTTTCAGATGAGCGGAGTTCACTACTTCCCAACCAGACAACCTTTCGCAGGTTAGATGGTACGCCTGATAAGCGTTAACGAAAAATTGTAGAGTAAGTATAGATGCACTCTTATGCTGGCTCTGTATGTAGAGTCTAATGGAAGCAGCCATAAAGTACCGTGTAATACTGTGAGTATGACCAGAGGACTAACTGTAGGTACCGAGATACTTAGCGCTCAAGCAATTAAATTCCCGGTGGATGCCGAGACAACAGAACCGTGTCTGCTTATACGCAGTACATTCATGAGAAATGGCTACTTTAAGTATAGTAGACGGCCCGGCGTGACCTTGTGCTTCGGCCCTGCGGCCATTGGGTGTGTGCCAATAAATTTTTATGCTAATAGCCGAATAGTGATTCGACAGGAGTTTGTGATGGTGTGCGAACAAAACCGAGCGTGCTGGGGCTTTAGTGGCCAAGAGGAAAGCCCAGCATAAATAAATCGCCCACATATTGGTCGTCAGTTCTCAGATGTTTCCTTGCTAGGTTCACGCCCCCCCAGGTTACAGAACATTTCTCATCTACGTAATGTGTTTCACACTGTTTCATTACTAACAATGAACAAGTCCACGTTAGTCTGGTTGGCACAAGCTGCTCATCGTTAATTAGGACTGTTCTCGTTGTGAGGCTTAGTCTGGCGCACGAAAATCTGCCATTCGCCTGCTCGCGTCAACTTACCGAAAACCTTATGGTCAGGTGATTTGGTTTCAGCTTTCTGATCGAGACTAGATAAGTTGCATCACAGGGCCCCATGTACATACATCAGGCGGCCCGCAGACGGAAGCTAAACAAATGGCAGGCACAGGGGCCCAATCCAATCAATTAATCACAAAGTAAGAAGCTGTCGGTAGAAAAAGCAATGCTATTCATGGGAACCCTGGAAAAAGATAGAAGCAAAAATGTCATGCACAATCATTCATCGCAATTGAGAAAAAAGTAGCACCTAGGAGAACTGAACATGGAAGGACAAGATTAACCCCATTCAAGGCTTCCAGAAGATAAAAGAGATCGAGAATCGGTCTCGAACGATCAGAAATAAAAACCCAAGAAAACCCAATTTCCCCCCTTAATCTGTAGCGATCATAAGCCGACAGCTGTATTTCATGTTAAGGGAGTTGGATTTATCAGGGTCGAAGGTCGAAAGACGGCGTGATTTAAGCGTGTCTAGTTTTCGTGCACACCATCCCAGTGAGAAGACTCCTTCGCAATTAATAAGGAAGGTATAGTACTTACCTCCTCTACGCTTGACCTCAGCCGCCAGTGCATTCATATAATCTATCTCTTGCTGTTCTCTTCCCGCCATTTCTTCTCCCTCCATCTTCTTCCCTTCTGGGGGGAAAGGAGGCATATGGCCCTTTGAAACACTCCGGAAGTGTGCTGCAAGAATATCGACAAGACGTATATTTCTGTCAATGAGGGCTTCTGCGGACTCTTTCAGAGGCCATTCGATAGGAGGGCCCGTGGACTAGTCTAATGTCAATGCTGTATGCATCAGCTAGGATAAAAGGACTCACCGATATCTCTGTACCTTTCACCCCGCAGTTCCAATTTTCCAAATTCCAGGTATCCTCCTCTAGGGCTGTGAAAAAAACAAAGATCGCGAGATATATTCCAAACCATTCGTCCGGGGGTCTTTTCAAAAACATTCGTGCCTGGAGCTCCATGAGAAACTGTTGTTCCAGGTCAGCGGCTCTTTTCTCAATAAAGGCATCAAGCTGTTGATTGAGCAGTATCGGAAGAGGAGTAATTCCGGTTGACGCCGAGCCTTTTTGTATGATAACTGTCATTCCAAGGGCATCAACGGGGTCAGTCCGTAGGTCGAGCCTCCAGGGATGCTTGAAGAACACGAATTGTGCAGCCCAGATCCTAAGCGCCAATAAGATAGTTAAACCCTATCATGGTAAAAGTCAGTATTTTCTTTGATTCAGTGGCTTCTCTTGCAGGCGGAATTAGCTGCCTACCCCCTCGGTGCTTTTTTGGTTATACCTATAGGCAGCATTCATAGTATCAATGAAGACCTTTTCATGTCCGCCACTGCATAGTTGACCTACAAGCAGCGGGATCAAATTGTCGAGGTATTCGTCAAAACACGGAACTAGGGCTACGGGTTCGTCGGGCAATACCCCAAAAGGCGTGGAAGAAATCCGGGTAAAGCCTGACCGGATATTGCCTCTCCATAGCGCATTCTGGAGCAAAGATGTGTCATTTGCAACATACTCATTTACCCGAAGCTGAAAGGTCGGCTGGAATCCATTGGATATGAAGACTATTGATGCCTTTCCCAGCCATTCCTTGATATTTTCTCTTTGCTGTGCATATTGTGCTTTGTAGAGTCCTTCAAATAAATGACTAGTCAGCATTAAAGAAACTTGGCTAGCTTTCTCCAACATACCCCTAGAAAACACCTTCTTCTCCACGAATTGCATCGTCACACATACTGGCTGCCAAAATGGTAAAGTTTGACATCTCTCACAAGGAAATCCCCCTCGACACTGTTGGAGAAAATGTTAGCTTTTTTGGCCTCGTTACCCAGAAAGCATTTTTATTACCCTCTCTTTGAATATTTTACATCTATAACAAACGCCGTGAAGCCTATTTTGTTTCACAGCTGCCTTCTCTTCTTCCGGCATTGGTTTTCGTTTCGACTTCTCTTTTTTCGGAGCTTCCTGAGGGGAACTAACCCCTGAGGAATCGCCGGCTTGAGTTATATCAATTGGAGTCAAAACATGACACCCAGGGATGTTACCGTGATCTGGTGCTGAGCTGAAGGCACCTTGACTTGGTTGCTGAGGTGATTGTTGCGCGGAGTTTCGTCGAACTGCTTTCGAATTCAGTTTAGTCTTGTTATTCCTTAAAACTCTCCGGAAGGGTTTTGGGGGTTGCGGATTCAGCCTTGGGTCGAGCGTACCAGGAGGTAGATAAACACTATTGAAGACACCACCCGGAGTAAAGCATGTTACCTCCCCCGAAGTTGACGGCTGCCCTGGCTCTACGAGAGAACGATTTAGATGACGGATTGCGTCGCCGAAAGGAGGCTGTATCCCATCGCCAAGCGGGATATTCTGGGTTCCTAAATCGGGACTATGACTGCGTACTTCATGTGGATACCTGTGCGGGTGCCGAAAACTTCCTTCATAATAATTATCGGGCGTAACAGCATTTCCTGGGTACCAGTCTCGATGATGGATCGAGCTATAATCCACGGAATAATGGGGACCGCTATGAGTGAGAACGTTGTGGGAAGCAGGTGGATCGAAGGGTGATGGCAAAGGTGACTCGGGCTGCTGTGCCTGTGGGCCTGGGGACAGTGCACTACGAGTATTTTCACTTGTCTCGTAAACCCGGTCATAGTTTTCTCGGGGGCTATATGGGCCTTTGTCTGGGCTTCCAGGCATGTAGTCGGATGTCGAGAACCCTGGCTGGTTGAAAGCTGGGCTAACTTGATGGTACCCAGGTGATTCACAAAGTGGGATAGAAGAACCCGCTACGTGTTGCGGGAAAAAAATGCCTTCTCTGAGGTGAAAATACGGATCGACGAAAAGGTTGAATCTATGGTTGCTGAATGTTTCCCCACGCACTCGCCGCTCTTTGTCAGTGTCTAAAACTTTCAAAGTTCATTGAAGGGCCCCTGGGTGGATGAAGTTCTATGAAATTGCTTTTGTGAGTCTTTACCTTTGAGACCATGCTCCATGTACATGCCCTGTCGTAGGGGTACTTGCTTTCATTGACATGGCTCCAGTGGAAGGATTTCTATAAATGGCTAATTAGTTAGGCTTCCATATGCCACACATTAGCGTAGTGAGGAATTGAACTAGAAATCAAATGAGAGCCACTAACTTTATTTCACTTCCTGAGGCTTCTTGATCATAATCAGGGGACAGGCGCTCGGCCCCGCCAGAGCCCCCAGGCACTGTTTGAGCATTGGCTTCTCTAAAATTGTGAGGTAGCTTAGGAGTTTGTATATTGTGGAGTGTAGTACCCGCTAGACTGGTACCTAGTCTACCCGTAGCACCAGTTCGAGATGTCGCAATGGCATTACTGATATTTGCATTATCTGCGCCACTAGAAGGTGTCATTCTTCCTAAATTCCAACTGCAACGGTCTCGTGACTTCATTTATTCTCCGCAAGAACACCGTTACTGTGTAATGCTTTTTTCTTAGATTTCGGGTCTCAGGTTTTGCGCATGTGTTCGCTCGTCCCTCTGCAGAAAGCTCAAGGTGGGGGATGGATCATGGGTCCTTGCCGGTCAATCGTAATGGGTAAAGCTCAGTGCAAGACTCATAACCTCACCGTACCACCGATGCCACGGTTTTTATCTTTCACTAGCCGAAGGTCTTTTTCACAAATCCCTATGCTATGTTGCTGATGATGAGGGCTCTTTTCCTTTCAAGCAATTCTCATATTTCGTCAAGAGATACCGTCCCTTTAAAGACGGTCAAAGTTCGAAAGGTTTTGCGACAACAATAACCTGTGTGGTATCAGCACCTCTACAGAAAGATGTAGAAGATGGACTCCTGTAACCTCATTCTCAACCCTCCTGATCACCTGCGGCGGCTGACCCCATATGGTCACTCAGGATTAGTCTCCACCTCAGTCGTCAGTACTCACATGGCCATATGCAAGGAAATATGAATTGGTATCAATTAACGTAGGAAATAACAAAATCTAGGTCAACCCCATCACGAAGAACTGATTGCGTGATTCCCGAAAAGTCGTCGATCCCGAGACGGCTGTTGGCCTCGCCCAAAGTCTGATATGATTTCAATGTTCATCAAGTGCTGCATGTGTTCTTAACCAAACAAGCATTTATGTGCGCAGAACCCGCGAGCGGAAGGTCGTTAAACAAGGGCGAATAAGCGCAGGAAACCAAAAAAAAGAGGTTCAGGGTTCGTGCTGAGTCTGGGTATCATTGGTTTTTCAGGTTCCCTCGGCCTTTTCAAAGCCCTGGGGTCGATAATGCAGTGTATGATTGATATCTGAAGACCTCGAGCTCGACGCCCGACTGACTGAGGATAGGTCTATAATTTCCCGAATGGGATAGTCTCGGCAGTCGCCCTTGGAGGATCGGTTGCTGTAGGCCTTCCCTAGCATGGGATAGTTCACCCCAGCTCATTGATCTAAGGTTCTGGGCATATGTATCTGAAGGGCTGCTGGCCTGGAGAGAGGAGCAGCCAGGGGGTGTGGGTCCCAAGATGCAATGGTTAGGGGTGAGGGAGACATTTTGAAGTGGGTCTCGCCGGGAACAGCGGGAGTTGACGCTTTGTTCCGTGGGTTAACGTCTGTGATGGCGGAAGGATCGAGAGCCATTAACCTGCAATTAGGACTCGCAAGTTGTACATGCATATGTACAGCTATAGCATCATGCTCAGGAGCCTATTGGAAAGGGACAGCACAAGGAACGGGAGTCTGGGAGGACGGCGTGTGGCTTATGACAGTCGAGCAGCCGAAGCCAGAGAGGCAGTTGGACTACTTGATGCAATTCCGGGACTATTCTTGGGGTACCTATGGATGTAGTCTGGCGCTGCGGATGGTGTTGTGCTAACCAGATCATTGGGGGGGGGGGTACTATATGTACTTACGGTGCAACCAGACTACTCATTCGCTGTCTGCTGAGGATCCGAAGCCGTTGACAGATAAGCTTTGCATGGGGGTCTCGGCGACACTTACCTAAAGAGTTTATCCTGGGGCTTGCGCTAACTTGAGCCACGATCCCCACTGCGATCCAACTTGCCGAGACTACCCTCGTTCAGACTCCCCTTTGCCCTGTGCGACTGTGAATGCTGTTCTTTCTAAGCACTGTACTGGCTGGCGTCGAAAAACTGCGGCTGCAGCTGGTTGCAATTAGAAATGGGTTCTCCAGCCCCAGCCTCGAGCCGAGCTCACCAAGCCCCAGCCGCTCCTTAAGCTTTGGCCCTGTCCCTACCTGGATCTCAGCTGTCAGTGCCATATTGATATGGGGTAACAACTGCATGCACCGTGGCGACGGAACGAATTGTCATAGGAAGGAAGGAGTTGCTATGGTCCCTATTCAACCATGGTTCAAGGTAATCTCGGAACCGCTAGCTTGTATAGCGGTGGTTCAGGGCCTTTCTTGCGTCTTTCCTCCCTAAGATACCATACCCTACCTTCTGCGAGTTCCTAAGTTTGGCGATATTGTATTGCATAAACGCCCCATCTCTATCCTCCACCAACACCCGCTCCATTGCCAGCATGCGTCTTCCTCGACCTGCTGCAACACGCTCTATGCGGAAAAATTTACATGTCATTTTTTGACTATATATCCTTTTCTTTTTACTCCTCCCTAGTCGCATATGTTTTTTTTTAATCTGCTAGCATGACATTTGCACGAGGCTATACCTACATGACGCTCCCCCATCCAAGTTTGGACTTCCAAGCAGTGTAAAAGCCCCAGTTGGAGTGGAATATGATCAGGAGAGGACGCGAGTGAAGGTTTTAATTGCAAGTGTGTATGTAGTTTGGAGTGACGTCGGTCATGAAATGGTATCAGCTTCGCTCACACGATGTTCATGCTACTCCGAAAGGGACCAGGCATCGACTTCCCAAATTAAGACCAGGTTTGCCACATTTCGATCATCACTTGCTCCCGCGCTTCCACCAAACCTCACGCACTGACAACTCTTCTGCAAGGCGTGACTGTAGGATTTGCGCTGAGGGGCTAGAAGACTAGCAGATAAAAGGTCTGATATTAATGCCAACAGCTATGGAAGGCTCTTGACGCACATTCCAGGGCATGGATGGTTTTCTATCCCGTGAATTTGTATATCCTAGGGTCCTAGCTTGCGTGAATCCTTACACTTTCCCTCTTTCCCCGCCTTTTTACAACTGGCTGACTTTCACTTGATTTCCCTAGGCTTAGCCTTACACATATGTGACAACGTCATAGCTTTCTAGGCCCGTAAAGGCGTCATAAATGCCAAGTTGTGAATTTTCTTCCTAGGTTGAATGGTTGCAGAAAACACCTGCACTACATTGCCCTTCTACTCTCCTTTGTTCCCGAAAATAAACTTCTGTGCTCTTATGGCTTTGGCAGTAGCTCTAGCTCCTTTCCATTGGAACGCAGAAAGGAATATATCATAGCAGAAGTCCTATGTTACACAAGCGAGTCATTATTCCCATATTTTCATCAGTCCCAGTATCAATGTATTCCGGAGAAACCCACAACAGTTCTTTCTTGTAATATTCTAAAATGGCAGTATTTACCTCTTAGCAGGTGCATGATAATACTCTAATCTTGAGGACCTATCAACTGGCAGTGACCTACGTAGTCTTCCCCAAGTGCATCGTGATTTATAATTCAATATACAGCACCAACAATTACCTCTCCCGATGTGGGTTTGATGGCGGGTAAATCCGGAGGTGTCTTTAAGAATACTTCCCTGTATACGCACTCGAAAATGCGAAGCTGTAGGCGAAGCAAGATTAGCATTCATGGCGGCCATTAAAACACGTCCGATAGAAAGCAGAATTGATAATGTTTCATGTCCCAATCTACTTGCCAATCGGGAAACGGGAGTCAAAAGAACATTCATCTTGGGCCCGTATACAGACTTCAATTTGACGCCGGTCCGGCACGAAATGCCAGTTTCATTCTGACACATGTTTATCTTGAAGACCTATGATGTACTTCTTCGCTTGCTAACAGGAACGAAGAAGAGCATATATAGCCTGGTTGCAGGCAGCTTCCCAATTGTACTGCTACTAATCTCATATTCCGTATATCTTTGATGCAATTATATTGATTAACTTAGACAATACATAGGATTTGCCATTGGTCCTAGTTTTAGAGTTTGCCGTCGTTTAAAAGCCTTGGCACAAGTGAACACTGGACGTCCACAACTACCGCAATAGGTAACTATAACTCTGCTGCATGTGGTGCCGAGACCTTTTTCAGGGCACCTACCAGAAAAGGTAACCTACTTGATAACTTAACGTAGGTAGGTGCCTAAGAATTTCATAGTTTGGTTGCAGTATTTCACAAGTAGGTATCGAGCCGGTTCGATACTCTATGTAAGCACCAAGGTACTCCAGTATTTAATTTGCGGTTTCTTTCTATTTGGCTTCACCCTGTGTGAATGCGATGCTTTCCTACAAACTCTACACACCTTATTATACTAATTGACCAGGTCTCATTCAGTGCATAAACACGTCATGGCCTTGCTCACGGCCTTTTTGTACCTCGTCAATCCCAATCCATAGCCCTCATATGCACAGGATTTCCGCTCTGTGGTCTTCTAAACAACACCAGTATAGACGATCTTGCTCTTCCAATAGGTGCCGTGGCGTCAGGTTTGCTGGTAGCACCTACTCAAGCCTCCACTAAACTCGTGCCATAATACGCTGCAAGATTACCCAATAATTAACAATGCAGTTGAATTTGGTCTAGGTCTCAACTTTATTATTGGCCAAGTGAAGCCTTGAAGATAGCAAGAATCTTTAATATCAGACACCATAAGTGATATATGCTTCCCGTGATTCATCAAACATTTCCATGAGTCCGCCGAACTTTTAACTCCGGTAACGCTATGTATATTATTAATAGCTTGCCTATCATCTAGCCGTAGAAATACATACGTATTACATCTACTGCAATTTGGAGGTCTTATTTGTGGCAATTTAAACACTCTTTTTCTTTCTTATATTCTCACTTCATCTGGTCATATATATCTCTCTCCCGCTACCGCGACCGTTACTCAAGCGAACCAGGTCTATTATCAACTATAAAATATCCCCAGCGAGTAGGTATGTTCGGAAACTCAATTCAGGACTAGACTAGGTACCAAGGGGTATTACCATTTGGGTCTTTATCACATTTTAAGCAGTATTTATTTGGTCAAATTCTCAACCGGGGAATGTTTAGAAGGTAGAAACTAAATAGAGCGTATAATGCATATTCGGCAAGACTTATCAGGGCAATTTGCTGGCTATCCTGCGGGCGGTTTATTGGTGCATGGCATCATGGGGATATTGCCTGGCAATAGGGCGTCCCAAGTAACGAGATCACATGGACACTACTGCATTCGAAGTAACCGGATATATGCTCCGTGTGAGGCTGAGAACTTATTCCTCTCCTCATCATCACCTCCAGTGATATGAAGTTGCATTGTATAACCTTCTCACGCCATGATGATTTCTAAGGCCTAAAGCTCTTTGTTTGTCAGGCCTAGACTTAACTATTACGCAGGTTCTATGCTGTTTTTTGGTCTGTAAGACCTCATAAACATCATAACTAGAAATATGAAGCTGCATTGAATACAGAATTTCACCGTTGATGGCTTCTAGACTATTGCATGAATGCGCTTAACCTCCTATCTTGCATCAAAAGGGCTCCAACGAAGGTCATGAAATTCGAATATTACTAGTGTTATACAGTCATCATCACGCTGGGAATGTCCTCACCTGGTTTCCCTAGATAATATCTGTTGCATTGACAGGCGCACTAGACAACATATCACGGACTTCAGGGTAACTGACAGACCATTCTTTTGCGTAACCAGACTTACTAGTCAGAATGGTCATGAAATTCCTGAAATTTCTTATGCTAGAAATCGTTAAGGAAGCGCGCAAGATGTTATTAATTCTGCTAGCACTAATTTCTTCATATTCAGCACAGCTCCTTTTTCTTTCCTAAAGTCTTTTCTTACATGCCGTTCTTTGGCCATGATACGGCTCTCCCGGAGCTGTAGATGTGTGCGACGAGCAAAAATCTAACCAGGAAAAAGACTTACCTATGGTCACGGTTCAAATATAGTAATTAAGTACTGTTCATTTCAATAAGTTATTCACTAGGGCAACCTCAAGATGGGGGTCAAATACACTAGCATGTGCTTGAGTTCAGATCTCGCGGCAGCGATGGGTATCTAGTGATTGCTCTCACCAGGCTTGCTCTTGCATATCTTTGACACTCTATAGATGTATATATATCTCGATGTATACGCAGTATATTAAAATGTCGTCATGTTACTATGTAGCTTCTTGTTGGTGGCCTTGCAAACTAAAGTGGGTCAGCTCCTCCCTATATGAGATATGAACAAGTAAGTGATAGACTACCTAGAGCAGATACACGCATGCGCACCTCGCGAAACGTATGGGTACGTAAAGTAGGCGTGTAAGGGACGCTATATATACCCATGTAAGTTCCCGATCGGTATATTCATAGTTTGTAAGTAAGTACACGTGCACCTGTATATAACACATTCTCAGGCTTGACGGCTAGGTATGTAGTGCGTGCACCCGGCCGGTGGCTCTTCACATGTATAGTATCGCGAGTAGAAACTCTATTTGCGGCTATGACGCCGTAAAAGTTTGTTAAAAGGTCAGGCAGAAAGTTTGCATAAGAGCTATAATATTAATAAGCATATACGAGGCGGACGGTGTTATCCTGAGAGGATGAAAATGGCCACTTCACTTAAGTCCATGGTAGGAGCATAGAGAAACCACATATACTATGATCCTAAACACATAGGGGGTTAAAATCATATCAATATTATATTTCCATTGTGGAGAGTCCACCCTTGATTTATATGCTTGGACTAAAAGTTTAATGTTGAACTTTCAAGAGGCGAATACAAGCGCTGAACATAATTGATGAATGAAATGTTTCAGGCTCGAGCTGCGTTGCTAGAAACTTTGTAATATGGCCCTGAGGGATTTGGAAAAGAACATCTTGGCGAGTTTCCTGTCGTAGTATTGAATAAATATTTTTGTAGCGTTCGTGAGATCATTTTTACGTGACAACGCCAAGTAACTCCCCCAAGAGACAACATACTGGTTACGAGGCTAATCACTCTTAGTGGGGAGTTCGATTGATTAAAAAATTCACATGTTTGTTTACTAATAATGTAGAGGCTAGTATACACATGACAGCGCCAAGTAACGGACAACACCAGCTCGGAGGCAGCAGACTTGCTACGGGGCTACGGTACAGCCGGTCAGGCGGTACAACCGGTCAGCTAGCCTAGGTGGGATTAAGTGGGCGTGGCAGTCAAAATGCAAATATTTCAGAATCAAACAGTCAGTGCACGCAAAACGTTAATAGGGGAAAATCGTGAGTTTGAGAGTAGATACAATACCCAAGTCTAGAGCCTCGCTAACCTTTGGAACCCTCCGCTTCTCGCTTTTGAATGTTGTGGCTCGAGACCGCACAGCTTTGGGAACTGTCTTCATGATTTTCAACTCAATTGTAGCTCTTCCGGTGACTGTCCTTCCTTGCCTTTGAAATCTTCATGTATGTAGCATATTATTCACGTTGAGCGCTTGACCGTGTATAGTGAATTAACCTGGTCAGGTTAGCTGCTGTACCGTCGGATACTGTAGTATTGAATGACTTCTGGAGGTTCTGTTCTCACCAGCAAACTATCAGCACACCGGTTCACACAATATTGTGTTGAGGCTGAGGCATCAATGGCAACAATATATTAGGCACTTAATCAAGCACTTGAGTTCAGTATTTTATAACACCACATACTACAGTGAAGAGAAATAGGGTGAATATGAAGCCATAATCCACCGGTCTCGAGCCCTGACATCTAAATGACAAATTACATTGTCAAGGGCTAGTACTGTTTTGACTTAGCATCTTCAGCCGTACAGACGTGTGTAAAGCCTTTGTTTGGGTTACGCAATGCTACAGTGAAGTAAACAAATGTCAGGCAGAGCTGTCGAACCTCGATGTTTTGGCAACGACTTCTTGTGCAACTTGTATCTTGGGGTCACCAAGGTTCCAGAGTCTCACTTCGCAAGCTATGCATTAATTAACCCACCATTTCCAATATTATGCTTTACCAAATCAAGGAACCATCAACGTTTGGCACTTCATGATTGTCCCCGTCGGATACTGGAATCTCGCGTCATCAGCATCATATTAGTTTGAAAGGCCATCGCATGCTCAATATACAGTTTCGAATACCTTGAAGGCTGCCTTGCATGGTATACTAGTTCAGAACTTCAGTGCAGGGATTGACAACTATCAACTGGTACCCCTTAAGCTGAGGCTAGAACTCTTCTAACCTCTTTCCCTCAAAAGGTGGAGAACTTTCCTACCTAGACCTATCACAAGGCGAACTATGTTAGGTACCATACCTAAATTCTCATTCCGCATGTGCGCGGTTTCCTATATAGCACCCGAAGCACAACCCATTGGCGGACAAGAGTATTCACCGTCTGCGAGCTAGCTATGAATGTACCAGCTGGTACTGCTGCAACCAACAGGACCACGGTAATGGACTGCTGTATGTTCCCTATGACTGCGTATATGCAACTAAATACCCAATTATAATGGTCAAGTAATCCATGGAAAAAGTACAGGGGAGCTACCAAAGCCAGGTATTCGATCATGTCTATGAGCCATACATAAAAGGAACCTCACTGTCCCCCCCCATCGGGGGCTTTTATTCATCGGTGAAGACCAGCTGATAACTTCACACATTAGCTGATCTTCCATCTAACACTGGTTGCTAAAGATCTTGAAAACTGGAGACTGGAAGTACGACAATTCAAACTGAGCGTGCATTGCCATTGTCCCATCAGTTCACCAAACAAGTTTCAAAATTCTGCAGATTCAAGGTATGCATTCTTGATAGCCTAGAGGAGGTTATTATGAGCTTCCTGGCTCTTTGCTTCACTATTCTGGCCCTCAGAAGGTGTATATTCTTGCACGTAATACTTCCGCTAACAGATTCAGGCTGGCAAGAGACACCCTAGGAAGAAGCAGTAGAAAATATGCCTCATTACACTGCAGTTCCCATCGAGTACTCCACCTCTTCCACAAGGCCTCCTGGTGCAGGTCGAATCACATCCAGAGCATATTCCCGTGGCCATCACTGTGGGGATTCGGGCTATCGTAGCCACTACGAAGCTGAGAATAACGAACTCCCCGAACGGGAAGAACGCCATGCTCACAGGTCAAGGCATCATCGGACTTCCGGTTTATATTATGGTCGTCAATCTCCAGAGAACCCAGTGGACAATCGATACAGCTACGAGCTCGAGTATTCTCCCGCAGTGTTTACCACGGCTCCCGAGGTGACATATACTTACCCAGAAGGCATATCGGTGCCGGCACCATATCCTGCACATGCCCTTGGAGCTGAATCTGCACCCAAAATCACCGTAAGCGCGTGCGAGTATGAAGCGTATGAATATACATCTCACCCCCAACAGCCAGACAGTCATAATCAACACCACCAAATAAGATACCCCGAACACGATCACTCCGAAGAAAATCCTCGCAGATCAGTGCCTCAAGATTCGTACAGCGGGCGTCATGTTTACCCCAGTGAATCCTCCCATGATCCTTACCGTTCTAATCATTCCTATTCTGGTCAGTTATATTCTCACCACAATCACCCTCAAAGCCCCACGGCGAGCTCGTACCACCTTAGAAGGATTCCCTCTTCGGTGTCAAATCACTCAGAGAGGAGTTTAGCGTCTCCACCGTCACCAACGGATTCGGAAACGTCGAGGGAGGTGAATAGTTATGGGAGGGTGCCACTTTGGTATGAGGAAAGGGTGGCATTTACAAGATATACCTAGCGCGTGAATATTTATAATGAGATTTGGGAATTGGGTTCTTATTAGTAGGAGCAGATATTCATTGGGATATCATAGCTAGGCAGAGAACATTAAAGCTTAATATGGAACAGACGGTAGAATTGTATGGCTGAAGGTGATATCCGGATGGATATTATTATACTGGGAGAAAGTTTTGTAATTGGCATAGAAGTTTTCCGATTAAGCGGTATGAGGGGAATATAGAAGCCAAATCGCTGGTAGCTGCCTAGGGCAAACATATCTTCTTTTGCCTCTGCGCAGCGCTGAGACAATTACAAATACTTCGTCTCGGGGGCAATTAGAATTTGTGACCTCAATGTAAGCATGTATTATTATTGGGGGCATTTAAAATAGTTTGGAACTGGTTTTGGATTGGAGGAATACAATGGGAACGAGAAGAGAGTTCTCATTTCCACATGTCTAGTATTTATGTCGAACAACTATCTCCACAATAAACTTTTCAAATCGGACCTTGTGAGGTGTGTGTATGTACAGCTAGGTGGCAAAATAAATCATACCCCTTGCATTGGCCCATGCAAGTCTTATATTTAGCGCGCATAATTTGGGCTTAGCCGCGCATAGTTATGCAATATAGGGGTTTTTTTTTTTTTTTTTAATTCATTACTCGCATATAGGTTTCCCCCATGGCGAGGTATGCAATATAGGGTAAGATTAGCGGGCAATAAGAATCTCAATTAAACCCTCCTGCACTCGGAGCATACCATTCAACCCTCCTACGCTCTGACATTAAATCTAATACTTTGTATACCAACTCTCTGCCTTAATAATAGCTTCGATACGGCGGAATAAAGACTTTCAAACAGTGACTCCGGAATATTCTTCCAAATCTCTTCTAGTGCATCTTTTAATGCCTTCTTCACTACCGCTACCCCCACACGCATATTCATTAAATGCGGAAACCTTTTATTTGAGCTGGAGGAGCATTAGTAAACAAGTCATTGGTGGTGGTGTTAGTAGCAAGGGTGTTGTAGTAGGGGCGTTGGTAGTACTGTAGGGGCGTTGGTAGTAGAGGTATTGGTGGCATTTGCTTGAAACTAGACTTGACATAAGTATAAATAGATAGACAATACAGAGTACTTGACTCTCTATGGAATGAAAATATTAAGAAAGTGCGTCTCTAATGATTATGACCCCATTAAATATAGTCTTGTGATGTTGTGACCCCATTTACCAAACCGTGATAGCCGCGAGTTGATGCATGGAATCTGAATCAAGCGCACTGCATGCTGAGACCTTTTATGCAGGGTATGATTTATTTTGCCACCTAGCTGTAAGGCTTTTGTTTCTTATGATTTCATACCTATATGCCTCTATGAACGGCATTTTGCCAACCAGACTAGAGTTTATATAAATCAGACCAAACCAGAGGCGAGGACTGTACAACAAAACGGTGGAGTTTGTGAATGTTATTTAACTAATCCAACCGGACGATGAAACACTATTATTTTTTACAGATGAATGGTATACATTAGTGGTTCTACACCATAAATCCAGCAAAAGAGCTTGGCATTTGAAGTTCATTCGCTTATGTAATGATAAGCTACGAGGGAGTTCTAACGAACTTTTCGTATATTTCTACTCATGAGCTCAGTAACAACGCTACACAACCACAAAGGCCTCAACTGACACAGTAAAGGGCAGGTATTAATTCTCATGCTTCAGTTTTTTCTGCTAGTAAAAGCATTAGGAAATTCCTGAAAGTGCACTTGGAGAAGTAAACAGCGTAGCGCGTTGGTAGCTTGGACCTTTCCCTTGGACGAGTAAAATATGTACTGTACATATATACTTCTCTTGGCAGCCGTTGCATGAAAACAAGTTTCACTGAATTACTTACCTCACAATATTCAGTAATATTCTGCCAGTCTGTGTTGATGCTCAAATAAATCGGTCTGGGCACGAGAACAAGTCTGTAGCAGTCTTGTGGTGCTACTCAATGCTGATCCTAGTTGGACGAGTACATAAGTAAATACTATGAGATCATAAGTAAAGATGTTGAGTTTTAGATAGTCATTATAAAGTGCACGAAGGAGAGTGGTAACTACCAACTAGACTGAGCGAAATTCGGTGCAGTAGAAATTCATGATAGACTCTAGCTTATATGAAGTTTAAATCCACCGTAGATCAAGACTTATTTAGTGCGGTTCCAGGCAATCGCTCTCTTTCCCAAAGCGCAAGAAATAGAACATCAACGCAAATTAAAAAATGCTGAGATACCTCTAACGCAAACTTGTAATTGCAGTTTTCATTCTGTAGAAGGCTAAAAGGCTTACAGCAAACTAGTTGATCAATATAGATGACTGCCAAAAGGAAACAGTCGAAAAATTCTGCATCACTGAGAATCGCCTTCAAGAATTGAATGTTTGTGATATCTACAGCACTTGTGGTTTCAGGGTAATAGCAGGTACTGCAATACAATTTGATACTTACGTCTGGCCAATAGGCCTGGGCCTGAATAGAGAGAAATGTTGCGTGCAGTCGTTCACACCTCCCCATTGATCTTCATGATATTTTCACCATTATGAAAGTATCTCTCCTTTCTCGTTAGTTGCACAAGATTCTTAAGCTTCCAATCGTGAGATCGATGTGACGAGTTGTGGCTCGATCTCTGCGTGATTAGGAGCCTAAGTTGTGCCAACCAGATTAAAATTCCCAGTACATTAGCGCCGCAAGGGGAGGCGAACCAGCTGGATCCGGCTGACTTGTTATATCACGACTTTTAGTGGTTCAGACTACACGACTTTCGCCGCAATCAGCTCCCTGGAAGTCACGTGTGTGCAGGTAACTGTCGTTACGCGTGACAATCCAGACTAGGTGCGCCAAGACAAGCAGTTTTGGACCAAAAATCTCGGCACCGTGCAGCTACCGTTCCTGCCTTCCTGTTGTCCTTCAAGCTCCATGTGTTGACGCCCTCTAGAGGCTCGAACAGCAAATTCAGAGCCTCACATACACTATCAGTTCGCGCAAAGACAAGTCTAATTCATTCGGATATTTGGAGAGCCTGGACTGGGCCCAGAGTTTGACGGCAGCCCGCGTTTATAGCCGTACCAGAGGAACTGCGGCTCTTCCCAACGGAGGCCTTTCACTATTCTAGCAAGAGGTACTTTCTGGCTCAGGCTGCTAGTCAGTGAATAGGTAAATTTCCTTCTGCATTCCCTCCTTCAGCGTATATGCAATTCCCCCCTTCCGGATCTACATTAAGACTTCTTCCCAGTGGTGCTGACCCCATATTGTGCTAGAAACCCCGTAGAATGCTTCAAGGCATCACCGCTACAAGAGCAAACATAGTCATGGCGTCCCCACAGCCTTCAATTCCCCCCATATACAGGCTACCCCCCGAACTCCTTCTTCATGTATTCACCTTCCTTGCTCACCCACCATCCCTCATCACCGCTGCTCGCACCTGTCGGTCTTTCCACCAACAAATTTTCGATATCTCGTTGGACAAGTACATCTGGAAGGAGGCAGCAAGGGCAGTTTGTGGGTTCGGTGGCAGAATTGATAAGTCTGGAGACATTGAAGGGGATGATGCCAACTATCTGGAGTCAGTGAGTGGTGGGGTTCCGGAATCTTTGGATGAACTGTGGGCAATTGCGATGGAACCCGTCGTGATTGACGTTAGGGTGCAAGAGGAGAAAAGGGCGTCTCTCAAGGGCAAAGAAAGGGCGGTGGATGCAGATGATGCTGCAGTTAGCGCAGGTGTGGTCGTCGAACTGAAACCGGTATACAGGGAGATGTGTAGGGCACAAATGAAATGGGAAAAATATTTTGGATCTTGGAAAGATGCAAAGGAAACGACAAAGGAAGTTGAGAAACTGGTAGATACTACTGTCCTTTCTTTTCAAGCGAAACCCATCATACCGTCCACAGTTTCTGAGAGTTCCTCGACAGCTGCAGAGACTGTTTCATCTAAGGCTGAGGGAACGACTCAACAGGCCTCTCGGAGGTCTGCGAGGATTGCGGTAAAGAGAAAAGAGGCAGAGCTAGCAGCAGCTAAAGAAGGAAAGCCGCCGGTTGCTCCAAAACGCGCTATAAAACGGAAGTCCACCGATAGCGATCATGACGAGTCTTTACCACCAAAGACAGCTAGGAAGGCAAAGGCTCCTCGATATGGTAGGGTGCAAACCTCACTTCCACCACTTACCACTCTCCCACTGAACCTCGTTAAAACTCACTACGCCAAACGTATCTTCTTAATTGTCCACACCGAAACGGAGGGTACTCGATCTGAGCTAGGGCCTCCTGTAGTTTCAGTGAAGATGCCCTCATGGGGTGAACAACTGGACAATTATCCTCTTGGAAAAAAGTCTATCACCTTGACCCTCCCTGGGTCAGGAGAGCAAAGACAGAGTGAGACGAAGCGAGAGAAACAGAATAGGGAATTGGCGCTAGGTGGAGCCAGGGATAACATAGCATTTTTCTTGTTCTCGGATGATCCCAGAGTACTATATGATCAAGGAGGGGCTATCAATGAAGATCCGAGCTACACTGTGAGAAGAGGAGTCATAGGGGGATCTCTCGGAGCACCACAGCTAAGAGAATGCATTACCGCTGACACGAAAGCTGGTGTTGGAAAGAGGGCTGTGGTAACAGAGGAGAAGGGTGGAGATGGTGATACAACGATGGTAAACCGGCAGGAGAACGGAATTGGACCCCAGCCCCAAGGAAGCACACCTACAACAATTAACGGCCTTTCAGCAATCGAAAGCACACGGATCGCTATCCATGAGTTGAGCAACAAAATTAATGGTGTATCGACTGGAAAATTCTATGGGGTATATCGCATGGAGCAGCTACCTGAAAATAAAGAGCCATGGCTGCACCAAGGACAGTCGTACTCAATTGCTGCAACGGAATTTATTAGACCAGTTCCTTACGCGACTTGTTTTCCGTCTTTGAAGAAGCTCGATGGAAACAGGACATTGAAGAAATCAATTACCGATCACTTCCCATCCCTGAAAAACATGTTGGGAATGGATGAACAGAGTACCACAGGGTTGTCTACGGATGGAACAGCGGTCCCAATGCCTAGGCTCGGGCTTGACTATAATCGATTGAAAAAGCTAGGGTTGTCCAATCCACAGCTGAACAGGTGGACCAAGTATAATATCCATTCCGACGCAAATCTAAGACTAGTACCCGAACTCAGAAAAAACAAGGTTAAAGATGGAAAGACTATATCTGTGAATGAGGAGATATTGCCAGCTATATTCCTCGGACGCGCACCGCCAGATCCAGCTGGGGTTGAGATCGCAGAGGTGGAGAGGCTGACGGTGGATTATGATGATGAGAATAACGAGCTTGAGGTCAAGACAAAGGTCAATCTTCGTTGGCGCATGCCAAAGCACCAAGACCTCTTATCTTTGAAGCCGCCGTTTGAGCCACCATCCTTTGCGGCGCCATCACTTCCTGCGAGCTCGACTACAGGCTTATCAACAGCAGCAGCTTCTACCTCCACTGGGGCCGCATCCGCCTCGACACCTGGTGCCGCCACATCTTCCACTCCCGCTGTGTATATCCACCCTTTCACACCTTGGGCAATTTCCCATCACATTGTATACCCTCATCAGAGCCTACCCCATGGTGCTGCCATGAACATAACTGCTATTCCCACAGTTGGCGCCATCACCGGCGAAGATTTTGCGCATCTCGTGTATACTGCGCCGGACATCGAGACTACTTGGGAATTTCGTTCTCGTGGCCCCTATCTTGTTTCATGTGACGACAATGACGGTTTAGCACCCAGTACTTTGACCTGTTTTCGCGCTCGCCCAGGCCATCAAGCTGGAGAGATGGGAGATATGTTATGGCAACGACTTCTAGCTGTACCATTGCACTACAAGGACTCGCGACTTAGCGTTTCTGCAGAACTCCGCACAAAAGAGCAGCTTAATAACTTGATGCATGAGTTTTACTACATGGATAACGACGGATTTCGGTTGACCAGTAGCATGGTCATATATGCTACCCGCCGACACATAATTTCTCCACAGCTCCTCGCCCAACATCGGAAAGAGCTTGCGCGGGATATAGCACAGGCACGGACGGAATCTGGAGTGGAGCGGACTGCAGCACAGCGGGCAGCAGCGATAAAGAAGGTGGATGCATTGTTGCAAAGGGATAAGTGGGGAACTGGGACGGCAACGGGTTATAAAGGCTGTTGCGAATTTTGGTTTTTCGCCCTCGAAAATGGACATACCGTGAAGATCGTGAGCCTGAAAGAGGAAATTAGGGAGGTGACTGGGGCCTGGAGAGGATGGGTAAATTGGGATGTGAATGACGCAGGTGGCTTAGTGGCAAGTGTGGGTGGGGTTACGGATACGAAGTGGAAGGAGGTAGTGAGGAAAGTCACTAAGCTTGGTGAAAGGCCTACCACAGAGGGGGTTGGAAAAGGTACTCAAGGAGGGGACAAGGGGAAGAAAAAAAAAAAGGGCAAAGGCAGAGGGAAAGGGAAGGCAGGTGCGCCGAATGTTAGAACGAGGTCCCGAGCGAAGAAGACAAATGAAAATGAAGATTTAGAGGGATTTGAAGAGGACGGATGGACCACAGACTATGACGAAATGGTTAATAGCCCACAGTGTAACTGCCCAGCTTGCGGCTCTGATATATTTTTGGATGGGTACGAGGACGCGTACGGCTATTACTCAGATTACGATGACGAATTCACTTCCGACGAGGAACCTCTGGATCCCAGACCTGCGACCAGAGATCTTCAGTACCACCATAGGTATCTCTTCTGCTGGGACTTCAAAGCTCACTCCACCGATTCCTCGACGTCCCCCAGCCCCGGGGTTGAACTCCTTCCCCTGCCATCCCGAACTTGGTGGAATAACGACAGTATTCATGGCGTCTATGTCACGTTTTCACCCTGTAGCAGATATATCGCAGCATCATCAAACTTCCGCTTCGCTCTCTGGGATTTGGAAGAGAAGCTCGATAAACTGGGGGAACGGTATGAAGACCCAAAACCAAGGTACAGGCGAAACGGAAATTCCAACGACTCAAGCAGAACACAGGTGAACCTCTGGCGCACTCGGAGACCACAGATGTGGAAAGTTCCCAAGACGGACCTCCATCGGTGGACCAGAGGAGGGCTTTTTGATACTTGGCACGATCGAGAACATTATCCAACTGAAGCAGAGGATCAAGATGACCGTGCTTGTCAGCCGTTCAATGGGATTTGGATGTTTTGGAAGGATGTAGCTATTCCCCGACAATGCCCCACCGCCAACACGGCTCCTCCGCCGCCTCCTGCTACACTTGAAATGGGAGTTTCATTCATCAATAGCATTGATTTAAGGAGGTATGTTGATGGTGTGGATATGGGAGCTGATCTCGAGCAGCGAATGGAAGATTACCGCAATACGTTGCAAGAGATATATGATGAACGGCAAGATGAGATTGATGAAGCCGAAATGGATGATGAGTCTTGGTTCGATGATGATAACTTTGAGGATCAACATTTGGCAATGTATCACACGCACTTTGCAGCTATGTATCCGGAAATGACGGATGAGGATGATTGGGATAATGACGATGATGATGATATGTGGGATGAGGACGACGATAATTATGAAGACGAGGATGCATATAATGCGTTTGGGATGTTGCAGGAGGCGATGGGTCCTCTTGTATCTGCTGGTGCAGGTGTAGGATTAGGAGGGGCTTTGAGCGTAGCTGGGGTTGCGAATGCTGCTGTTGATGAGGACGCTAGCGATGAGGATGATCCATTCATCATGTAAGACTACAATGTCGAACAGTCATCCCATATCTTTGTTGCCTTTGCCATTCTTCTTCCTACGAGGCCCCCCAATACGGTCTTATATGGGTTACGCTGGCTTCTAGGAGCTGGATGTTTGCTAATTTTGCTTTTATCTTCCTTGCTATTTGCATTTGCTATTAAAAATGAGAAGTTTACATACTTACCCATATACATCGCGTTTTTTTTCCTGGGCAAGGGAGGCGTTTAGATGATATGCTGTTCATGTATGGCTATCTGGCTAATGCATGTGCGGGTGGATATTTGCTGTGATTTTGATATATTAGGTAGAAATATAAATACTTTGAGGCTACTACATCTATACTTTTATTCGGGTGCCGACTTGGAGACCATTTTTTGTCATACATACATCAGGGTTATCGGACCGGGAGGGCTTGCGTGTAAGGAAAGACTTAATATAAAAATGCTGCATCCTGATGTAAGGTTCAACTTTTTAGTCTAAATCCTCAGGCGCTTCTGGGAACCTGTATTGGAGACATAGACATGGATATGCATACAAAAATTTGCATGTTGCGATACTTGCTGACGTCAACGTAAAAGAACCTACAAGGCAAGATAGCTAATGTTATGAGCAAATAGAATGGTGATATTGAAGGCTTCAGGGATTGCATAATGTGTTAATTTGTACCTGGTCAATTAAACCAAACCACGTTGACTGACATTACGTGGTATATCTGAACGTTGGTCTGTTATAGTCGATAAATTCTAGGGGTTCAGCCTCAGGGTAACGCAAATACCAGTCTCGCAGCCGCAAATTAGTGACAACTCGAGGAACAGAAATACAAAATCAAAACAGAAAAGGTGACTTATGCCTCATCCCCCAACTCTCTCACCCAGTTCTCCTCCTTCCCCTCCACCTTCCAGTCCTCACTCCCTTCCTCCCTCCTCCTATTCGTCCTCACATATGACCACCACCGCATACACTGTGCCTCCCAAACGCCACCAGCCCTAGCGTCACTACATGCCTTACAGTACGGTGTCATCACCCCCGCGATGTTCCCAATATTCAATTGAAATCTACTCCCTGATGTACGCTTCCTGTACCGGGGGGAGCTACTGGGTGACCAGGACAACGGCAGACCGACAGCGACATATAGCCCCGCTGCGATGAGTGCGAGATAGTGCGCACCTGTGGGGCGGAGGGGATGAGGAGGAGTGTATCCGGAATGGAGACAGTGCAGCCGAGGAAGCGCGATTGGTACGTGGGAGAAGCGGGCGGTCAGAAGGTAGCCGAGAAGGTAGCCGGGGATGGTAAGCGCTTGGATATGTGGGGTGGTCCAGGTGGTGCCTCGGGAGATTGATTTAATGACGGTGGGGAGAAGGTTGCGAAGCTGTAGAGCATGATGTCAACGCCGAATTGCGGGTTGCACTGTTTTTTTTGGGGGGGAGAGTAGTAGGGGTGGGGTTAGGTAGCGAGGGAGGAAAGCAGGCTGGGGGAAAGGTACAATGCCCAACAGCGCCGGTCGACGCAGCAATTTTTGGACGTCGCTCCCTATCAACCGCATCAATTCAATTAGCATGTTGAAACAACATCCTTCGGGGGAGGGATTCACAGTGAAACTCCATTACCTTCTTCCTCTGCCCATTTCCCGAGGCATCCTTTCCATCAACACCTTTTCCGCAGACATCAAGTACCCTGCATCATCCGGGTCGTTTGCAAGGACGAAGTATGCCAGCACCCCGAGGAGCACGGTGAGGATGCCCCCGAGGATGAGAATCCATCTCCATCTGCAGTAGTAGCGGGGTAAGGTGTGAAAAAACCTGCCCTCGCATACCAGCTACCCCGTCCATAAAACCTATACAGTACGCAAGTAAACTCAGCAAGTGCTATATATTCCGCCACATATGTGAATTAGCCCATATATGTATGCCTTAACTGATCTTCACCGATTCCGAATTCCAAAACGCACCTGCACTAACAAATAAATATCCTGAGTCGCCCTCAATTATATTATGATTATCAGTCTGTCTTCCAGAAGAAGGCTCTATGTGGGTAGGCATACCAATTCTCAACGCCAATTCTCTTTTTGTATTAAAAAATATTAGATAAACATATAACCCCCAAAATACCGGCAACTAAAGTCAGTCCATGCAATCCCATGGCTATAATCTCCTTTTCCCCATCTTCCAACCCTCCATGTTACCAATGACGCTCAAAATGACCTTATGCATGTTCCACCATGCATGCTTCTATGCCCATCTCCCCCAGAAGATTCAAACGACTGAAAACAATCGATCCTCGCCATTCACCTTATTCCATCAGTTCTTACTCTACGCTCTATACGTCAGAAAGCCCCAAAACCCTTCTCTGAATATAAAGGAAAGTAAAAGAATTAGATTAAAGGACAACCAAAACTCACCGCCGGCCCCTGCCCCCAATGCCCCAATAATAACCTCACCCCCAGCAGCCCTTCATAATCCCTCACCACCCCGGCCAAACGTTGCCACCACTCGGAATCTCAAATCTGCCTCAGGTATATATTAGCCCACTCCTCAGTCACATACGACCCCAGGGTATAAAGATAAGCCATACGATATCAGTGACGAATAAAATCGACACCGCAATCTGGAACTGCACCCATTCCAATCCTAGATCTTCTTCAAGTCCATACAGACGAGCGTTACCTATGTTAACACAGTCAAGGAAGGAGAATAGGTGCAGCGCCATGACGAGCGGGATGATGTTGCGGTCTAGTTTGCGGACGAGCACTTTCTCGGAAATGGCCTCTGCGCCCTGACCATGGGGTATGGGTGGGGGTGAGTTTGGATGGCGGGATTGAAGGAGATATCATTTTATTGCTTGATATAACCTGCAATTGGTATGAAATTAAAGAAATGCAGATTTGAGTATGGTGAATCAAACTGCGCGAGAAGACTCCTGCAATCTTGTTATCTCCAGTAATACGAACCCGGCCCCCGGAGTTGCAGGCCATGCGTATGCAATTCCTCGAGTTATACATGTATACCTCTACTACGTACTGCAAAGTGATTCTTCTGCAGAGAACTGCAAATACCCACCATAGCCACCTCACTTACCTCTGAAGTTCCGAATGCATGTTAGGTATCAGACCTAAAGATACCGATTTTTTGTTTGACTCGACTGATTTCGGTAAATTCAAATATGCATCCAAATTAAGTGGTATGGAGACTACATACTGTATATCCAATGATGCAACACCTAGGTATTAGCTGTCAAGTCACAAAGGTCTCAACACTCCCCTGACACAGATTCCCTGATTAATCCAGAAAAGCTACCGCGACATGAGGGTAAAGTTAGAACCGTCATATAATATTTATACACCAACCTCCAACATTCTTTTTAGGGCCACCACGCGCACCTCAGGGCAGGGGCTTGGTTCCTTTCCATCGAGCCTGGCTTCTGTGAATAATGGTGGTAAGCTAGCGCCTAAGTTACTGAATCAGTCAGCATCCACACATGACTATACATGCCAAATACCTGCTGCACAGCCAGCACCATACATTATACGCATAGAGAGCTCAGTCGCAGGCCCAGGCCTTTTTCCCGTACTCTATTTAGTTCCCAAGTCCATGCGCACGCTCACAGTGACACTAAGACACGTGCACGTGCACGTGCACGTGCACGCATACGCAACTTCTCCTGTGAGCGGATGACTCGTCGTGCGGGTTGTGTGGGGAGGGGGTGGCACAGAATGCTGCACACCTACTGCGCTGTCCTGGGGTGGCGGATGGCAAAGGGCGGGAATGGGAGCAGATATGGGAAGATCCGGAGTGGTGCGAGAAGCTGGCGGAGGCAGTCCGGGGGTGATTGGGGCAGTGATAGCGGGGTTGTGGTAGCTGAATTTCGCATGTACGTAGATACGGGGCAGGGAGCGGCCCAGTGGTTGGATAATCCCGTCAGGCTTAACCTGGGGGATGCGCTGCCTTGCCATAAGCGAGATGCTTCAATGCAAGTACTGATTTACCAAAAAAAAAAAAAAAACTTCTCCTGTGAAGTTTCTCCGCATATATATCACGTTCTACCTCTACTGCTTGAACTGTGTGAACGCATTTGGGCCATCAGGACTAACAAAACTAGAGAGGGAATCGTCTTGTTGCATTGGGTGTCTCTATGTATCTCGCAAACTCCAGACTATCGCCAACCGGCGCCCCGCATAGCTTAATACTTAGGTAACTTACATTTATCGTGGTGTAGGGTTAAGCCAAGTTGAATAGGTGCTATGGCCTAACTAGACTGGACATATTGTAGCCCAGACACGCTGCTAGGTGCGAGTTCACTTCGGAAACAAGCACGTCCGAATCCCAGCCGCCCGGCGTATATTACATTGAACCTTACGACACACAACTGTATATATAAGGGAAATGAGGATACAAGTGATCTGAATATTAGAGTAGCACAGAGATGGAATTACTCGATTGCTATCTAATTCCTTGTTCTCCTCCTTATCGGCTCGTCATACGACCCCTAAGGTTGTGCATACGAGTACTGAGAAAAAAAAAAAAAAAAAAATACAATCACCCTTTAGGTAACTGCGCACCCATGTGTCATACTTGTGGGTTTCACGTCGGTCAATGTCATGCCGAGCGAGAGTATATCCCGACAACAGCAACAGTGTTGAACCACTGGAAGACAAGCTGGATGGCCCCTCAGCCCCGCGGGCGGCGAGGGCAGTTAGGACAGGAGACCTGAGGAGTTACCGTCCGAGACAAGATCAAAAACCTTCCCTAACCTTATGCTGCAAAGAAAAAGAGTTTATTCAACCAGATATTCTTACATCTAAGTAGCTTGCTGTTTCTCCATCGGAGGTGAAAACAAGTAGTGCGATCCGCCAGAACCACCAAACCGCGCCCATAACCGAACTAACCCTCATAGCCTCGAACAGCCCGAGGTCACGATACTATCCAGCTCTCTGGGTGAAGGTTGTAAAGTCGCCTTCACAAATGGGACGGACATCTACAGTAGTGGGCCCTTCTACATGTACAGTCAGGACCGCAGAAGCAATCCAGATCTATCGAACGAAGCTCCTACTTGGGAAATCTAGCAACAGTGGTGGACGTGATTTAAGCACACCACTAAATTGCAAACACACCACTGCCTCCCACGAGAACGGTTGATGTGAACAGTTAGGTCTAGCGCTAGTTCTGGAACCGCAATGTTTGCTCTGACAACAGATTCAACGGCAGCCATGCAGACAATACTTAACCTAACCGCAGGGCAGAGCCCCAGGTCGCCCTGAGACAAAGATCACAGCACTTTTATCCAAACGAGCTCAGTTCGGCGCCACAATCTCCTGGGTCAGAAGTCACACCAGTATACTATGGAACGAGAAGGCAAATGCTGGAGCCGCTTCGAGTCAGCCTTAGGTTAATATAAGAGAGTCTAGCATCAGGGCAGCCTCCAAAGCCAGGCGCAAATCCCAACACACCTCTCCGCCTATACCTAATTAACTGCACACCAGCCGCACTCCTTCAACAGCTGGCTCTACGCCCTAGGAAAGGTAGATTTCACCAGCCTGCCACACTTCAGCTGCCCGGAAGAGAACGAGACCATGTCACCTTCGACTGTCCATGGCACCAACCCTAGCGCAGGGATTTGCTATATCTCCGGGTTCTCGGATGGCTCGTTATGCGACCCTCAAGGTTGCGCACAGTAATGAGTTTTTTCTTTGAAAAAGGAAAAAAGAGATCTGCTACCTATGTCCGGCCCGGTGAATGTGAGAAATCGTGTAAGTTACACAACGTGGTTGCTAAGTACTATACCCATACAAATTCTTATAGCAACGCTATGTAGCCACTCTTTCTCCAAACTACATGCACTCTAGGGAATATACACGTGAACCAATGGCATTTAAACCTAATGGTGCTTAGCTTTTATAGTTATTCTTTGAATTTGTGTTAAGATAGGGTCTATAGGTTAGTTGCTCATTTTTGGAAAGTTTTCAAAAGCTTGTATTTTAGGTGTAAAACAGCCTTATGGCCAAAAACTATATATAACAGCTCAGGGTAACTGAAAGTTACGCTGCGCCATCTCGCAGGACTATTCCATACTCTACTTAGATGTTAGACGCATAGTGGTACCCAGAGAATTGCAAATGTTTAGGGCTTAAGAGATTCTCCTGAAGATATGATTCTTGATTCCACCACGTCCTTAGCCGCCTATTCAGGTAATAGCAGAGTGTGATAATTAGATCTGGTTGAACCAGACTATCAGGGTGTTTAGTAGAAGCCTGTATATTTCCAAAGCGAACTCCGACACCGTGCAGACATCCGCTCTGTGGTGTGTTGTGCCTGATTTCAACGGATCAATCTCCAGAGATCTCGAGACCTCTTCAAGAATCTAATTATGCAAGTCTATGCTATGGCAATAGTTTCATTAATCGGATCAGGGTAACAGTGGGTAAAAGTTGAACTAAATGCGACCTTAATTCCAGGTCGAGGACTGGGAACACTACTCTGTTATTGCGCGGGTTAATGGGGAATAGATCCGAAATAACCTGCGTAAGCAGTCTGATTGTAACTTAAGCGGTGTGCACTACCTAGTCTGGTTAGAATTCTAATATTCATCTACATACCCAGTCGACAGGGAGAGATGCCGCATGAATCCGAGGCTATACGCGCGAATTTTGAGCCACTCGATTCATTGGTAGATCTGTCGTTCCGCGACCCTGTCGATTTTCTCGACGGTAGGTGCTATGTGTGATGCCATATGTTGGGAGTATACCTACCGGTAGTTGGAAGTTTATGTTTGGTATAAGTGCCGGGGTACATACATATGAGTTAACGTGTTTCATATTTTCCAGAGGCACATACATAAAACCAAAATTTCCCAAGTGAAGGCATCTAAGCGCGGTAGGGTTATAATATACGTTAATTATAAGTGCACGGGTACAAAACTGCGTCTAAGGTACCATGTTATCTCAATACCTAGCTACTGGTTCTGTATTACAAGATTGCGAACACCAAAACATGAATTGCACGTCTCTGAAGTGCACAGCTGCATGAAACACCTTTTGCGAGCGCGCAGTGTACTTCTAATTTGCTAATTTGCGATTCCTGTGATATACCAGTATCTCATACGTCTAGGAGGGTTACATACATAGTGTGGCATTTCAGAAGTCTTTCTGCGAGACAGCAAGTTATTCACATTTCGGGGAATGTTGCATGCCCGAAGGTAAAGGAGATTAAAGGGTTTCTAAGGCCTCCTAATATAGTTTCACTGGATGCCGGAAGTTAGATGATGCAGTTAGGTGGCAAAAAGTTTCGTACCCTGCATAAAGAGGCCAACGAATGTCTCGCTCCTCCGATTCCATACAAATTTCGGATCGGCACGGGATTATGCACCCTAAAATGCAGCGTTTGGGCCTTTTTATGCAGGGGGTACGAAACTTTTTGCCACCTAGCTGTACGTTAGTCTGGTTGGCACAACGACCTCTGAAGCTGTACGTATTTATAGGTATTCTATGTACATGTACGTATTCGCATGGTGCCCCAAGAGCGTCCCAATCCTGCCTAGGCATGACATAGGTCCAGAGTAAGTTTGCAAGTACCTAAATATAAGTGGACTGAGTAGCTTTAGTACACCAGTGTATGCTATCATTAGAATTCGGAGTGTTAACGTTAGTAAATAAATGCTGTTGCGTGTGAACCACAGCACGTGCCTCCACTCGATATATTTTATGACTAGTGCAACGAACCTCCACCTAGATAGTACGTATACATGTACACGTAGGTGCCTACAAAAGACGAGGTAGCCATATACATCACACACAAAGAACATATAACTCACTTAGTATGTTGACAACGTCATGTCAGCATGTATCTCCGAGACTCGTCAGCACTGATTGCAAGTAAGACGTCGTACCAATTACCCAAGTAAGTAATAAGAATCCAGCCCGCAATATAGAAGTTTTGAATCTCAGTCGCACTTTTGAGACTGGCCTAACTCAGTCGCATTTGAATTTTCGAATTTGAAGACGCCTGGATATCAATCAATTTCCAGCTCAGCGGGCAACTATTAAAGAGAGTATGCTTAAGCACATGTGCGTACGTCCTTGCACCGAAATTCTGCTCTGATCATGAGTGTGCTTTCGGTAAGCAAAAATGCATGAAATCACATGTAGAGCAAAAGCTTCTCGGATTTTGCCGCTGTCGGGCCCGCGTCCCGTGGAAGCAAAAGTATCGAGTTCTTGCGCGAGGGTACCACTTGTTGCAGTCGCACACGGTTGGACTAGCGTAGTCTCATGCCAAGGCGCTCGGTCCTTGGCATGAGACTAGGAATAGCGTTGCGTCGTGCCATGCGGTGACTTTATCTCAGTTGTAAAACGTTCACCTGACGGGTACTTCCAGTTCGTTAACATATTATTTCTCAGCTATAGGTAGCTCAATTGGATAGCTAAACCTCTCCCCGCTACTTTACGGTTGTTAACGTGTTGTTGCAACCAGGCCAGCCATGCATCGCATTAGCCGTGTCAGACTGAATGTGAGCCGCTGTGCACGTGAAGATTTACTAAATGCTGCTGGACTAAAAAGTGACAGGGGGGAGTTAAAGCTCAGTTTTGAACTCAGACGTTGCTCGGCCCCAAGCCTTAGAAAGCGAGATGTTGTTCGCCAATAGCGAGATTGATGCCAGTCAGTGCACGTGCTAGTGCACAGCACATCCACTTTGCTTGGTTATAATCATTGCAACATTGTCTACATGTACTGAAAATAGTTCTGAGCTACTTAGACCTGACAAGGTGATGCATTATGGGTGCAAAACGGTATAAGTTAACCTGTTCTTCAGTTAGCTTCATTGAGTTTAAAAAGAGGTTTACGCCTCACTAGTTCGTTGCTATACACCTTCTGGGAAATGCGACTGTTTTATTTTCTTTTTCTTTTTTTTTTAAAAAAAACTCATGCGGCCCCATTGGGAAACCATGATGTGCCCGACAAACTGAATGAGGCGGTTTACACATTAAAATGGGTTCAATCCATGAGTAGGTTAACTGAAATGTGTGTGCCTTGTACTTTAGCATGTAAGCAGATGCCGTCTCTTAGTCTTGCCTAAGTTTTACATGCATCAAACTTTTAAAACTCAATACATTGGCGGCCTTGATTCACGGCGTTACCACCTGCAGTGATGGATGCATGTATAGATAGCTTTGAATTAGATAAGTTGACCCCTATAGGCTCCATCAGGAGCCATAACTCTGAAGTTGGACACTTGTGCCCCCAATTCGATTGAATGGCAATTACTGAGAAGGTAGTGTGCTATTTGTAGTTGCATAGAAAGGTATTATGCAAGCTTATAGGCAAGTAGTTGGCTTACAGCACTATACTATATAGTCTGGAGGCCTACTAATGTCGACATATCGTCCATGTAATGAGTTCAAAAAAAAAAGAAAAAAAAAAAAGACGTGTCGTCCATACAGTTACCTCAGCTAGATACGTCTAAAACATTGTCTCGGAAAGTTAGCGCCCCAGGATCATGCGCATGCGTCTGATCCAACAATGTACAAGAATCTGCAGTATCTAAATTTACAATGCAAGTTAAGGTTATGTTTCTCGATATATGGGTCACATATAGTCATGCAACTGTCCTGTCGAGAGTTAATAACTACATCCTTATAGCTGCTGCTCTTGTGATAAGATAGGCAATTCGTCCAGTTTGCAAGTTAGCAGTGTTGCAGAAACACAACAAGTGTTGAACGGAGAGGGGACCTCAGCTAATTGTATACACCAAACATCGATAACCTTTATGTAACTCGAGTGCAGCTCAAAATCACCTTTTTGCCGCGGTCACCCTTCCCACGACCTCTGGTGCCCTCCCACTGCACAGAAAAAGTCACCAAGTACATAGCCGCGCCGGGCAGGCGGTCTAACTCGCCTGTACCCTGAATCAACCCAAGCTTCCCGGCGGCTCGTCATGCAACCCCTAAGGTTGCACACGAGTAATTTTTTCTTAAAAAATTTAAAAAAAAACTTCGTGTGCTCAAACGTAGGGGACGTAGGACAAACCATTGACAACGCCTATTCACAAGCAAGGCGTGTTCCCAGAGTGGACTAAAGTAATAGATCAGCGAGACCACAGTGCATTAGCTCATCATATCACTTAGATGTATTGTCAGTGGATGTATTAAGAAAATCCGAGAAGTCTAGACCTGAGGCTGACTGTAAGCAAAGGATCACCCCTGCAATATCTACAACGATCTCATGCCATTCTTGACAGAGTGGGATGCTGTTTTACACTAGTAGGTAAGCCAATAATCGGCCCGACCGGCCCGTGCCTAGCGATGACACGGCGTCCGCCATCTGACTTATACATATTCGGCGCTCCAACGCTTGGCAATGCGTCCAATGGATCAGATCCAAAGGCCGACTGTCTAACCAGAAGTTGCAGTGCAAAAGACCAACACTTACAAACAGTATCTCGAGTGCACTGAGCTATGGTACATTGATATCGAGACGTACATGTTTGCCACAAAGAAGTTAACACTAGCCCTCATTCAGAGCATCCGAGCATGGCTATCTTTTTCTTCTCTTTTCAGGTGCCAGCGGCTGTATCAACTGAATTAAGAACCCTATGACCGCCTATGATATCAAAATTGACTGCTCTTCACTAGATCATCCTTGCAACACTTACAACAACTACGAACAGTGTTCAGCCAACCAGCTTGCCTCATTGACAAGTGAGTGCCTACCCCACAAGAATAATATACTTTGTTCTTATGAGTCATGCTATGTGTTTTGAGAGTCAGTGCGTGCAGTGGTTTCAAGATCTCAAGGCTGTATGTAAGACGGCTCCCATAAAAGTCGTTTAGAAATTTTCAAACTGAGGAGTGGTGGAGAATTATTAAATTATCCATGACTGATCTATAGTTTCAAAATTGGTTACGGGTTCAATCAGATCAGGTTTCATTACTTAAGTATTGGAAGTGAATTATGCGGCGTGACCTCCGCTAATCAACGTGACAGATTATCAAATTACGCATAGCCATACTTACAATGTCGCTTAGAGTACCTCTATATGCGTAGAGTACTAAAGTAACCCAGTAGGTTAATTTACTGAGTGTAGTCTGGTTGTACTGAGTGGCACTAGAGTACTTCTAGCATAAGCCCCTCCACTTAACAGTAATCTGGCTCAAGGCCAGAGTCAATACCAACGAATCACGATCTCTTGAGATACCGTGTTTGAGCGAAGGTTAACCTACGGATCTCCCTAACCGAGCAATTTCTGCTTGATATCGCAAAATCTGAACATAGAGTCACTTGAACTTATATCCTTGAAAATGCGGGTATTTTCCATGCATTTAAACCAACTATACTGTCCAATCAAGTCATTCTATCACAGTCAATTTTATCACTTTTGCTATAGATTAGGGGTATTCACAATTTGACTAGAACGACGTCCATCTCAGAGATATTGCCGAGATTTCGATGTATGTACTGTACTATAGGAGATAGTTGTGTGACCTGTCACTCGGTTCTGCATCCCTCCATTAGATCCAACATCCTGGGGTGATAGTCTGGTTACTGGGGCAGGCTATGCAAAACTAACAGTGGTTACCTACTTTGAACCTTGTTGATAATAACGAGAAGATTAATAGATATCTATTTGCGAGCGTCGCGATTGGTGGAGAAGATTCGTTTCAATTTCCCAATCCACAGTAATGCAAATTTCATCTAATGCAGTCAGATTAAGATCTGAAGCGTACTTTGTAAGCGTGGTACTCTTCATATTCGGGGGTACGATATTGGTGCGTCACAGACTTTGCCCTTGAATTTCCCACGCCCTTTCCAGATGGCTAAGTATATAACGCGGGAGAACCTCCATGATCTTCGCAATGATTCACATGCACGCAGAGAGTCGGTAATTGATCCGTCTTCCTATCGACCGCCGACCAAAACCATTGGTCACAAAATAGTAGTCTCCTTTATTTGGCAGCAAGAAATAAGGAGTAATGTATGTAGCCACTTAAGAAGAGCTTAGGAATCACGTGTGGCAGGAAAAAAATCACCAAGGAGCTCTGCCAAGTATTACTCTAGGCTTAGACCGAATCAACAACACTAAGCCGACCCGATAGGGGACGGACTTGAGCCGGCGAGGTCAAATTTAACGGCACTGCAATAACATTAGTATCTAAGAAAAGGCCGGATAGGAGAGTACTGAATATTTCACACTGCATGAGATGATAACGCCGATTATTAGCTTCTCCTCTTTTATGATCTCCGTCTCAATGTAGTGTCTAATAAGAGACGTGCATTTCAAAATACACCATCTTGTGCTATAATCTAAAACCGGGAATGGTTTGGTAGTACGGGTTAGAAGAACCCCACATTTTGAATACTAGTGGGCCTTTTCCACAAAGAACCATGTGTGTAAAATCTATCTATGCATGTGCACCGGGGATTGACTGACTGACTGATCAGCAAATCGCAGTATAGTCATATACCGTACATACGATATTTAAACCTGCATGCATTATCACCTCGAAAGTCATTTCCGGGGAAAAACAGTAATACGGATATATTCTCCATTGCCGCTAGAAATAGCTCTACTGATCGGAAATACATTGGCCCACATTCATGGGTTTCTTTGTTTTCTCCGGTGCTTGTAGGACGAGAATAGGGCTAGAATGGCATACCTACTATTTTCTGGTATCTAGTCTCTACGAGAGGCGGTGCCCGCAGACTAGGTATCTAGCTTCTCTTTATAGATATTAATAGTTAGACCCAGACAAGAAGATTAGAGGTATCAATTTTGAAACAATGCAACTCAGTGGCCCCAGCCCTGACTAGCTCAATGCAGGGGACAAACGTGAAAAGCAATTGTACTCCAATCGAAGGTCATATTACAGTATACCCAAAAGGCTAATATTTGTCATTTGGTGAGAACACGTTATAAACGTGGGGAATCGATCATATTCAGGCTAGAAACTATACATGCCAATGAGAATTCACCTTTCACTGGTCCTGAATAGGCATCGACAATTGCAACAGAAATTAACCGTATTGGACGCCTTGGTCAATTTATTACTTGGTATTTTCCCGCGATTCGTGAGATTACGAAATTCTTATGCGCCATCTCTCCACAGTCTTATAGAGTACTGACCATGAGTAGGTTTACCATAGATTTTGGTTGGCTCACTGTAGCGAGGGGGCCTCCTTTTTTTTTCTTGCAAGTTGGTAAATTGTACATACATGTTTGACTACTCACCCTGGTAGCCTAGAACCTTCATGACAGCTTCTGGAAGTCACCACATACTACGTCGTGCAGGAGCCAGATATGCATAGTCCTGCGCAATACCGGTCTGAAACACAGCAAGTGAACTGGGGAGGGAGCACTAGGCAGGCATATGCCAAACCCCCTGCCGACGCACGCAGGCGGAAGCCTACCGAGATTACTCTACCTTATCCACTAGGTAGAATGTACTACACTACACTCTGGCTGAGAAACGTACCTGGGTTCGGCTACTATGTGAAATGAAAACTCAAATTTCTGTTTTTACAGGGAAATATTTCGGCCTCGTCAGCTCGGTTAGCCAGATATGAGGTGTATGTTGCTTCCCTTCCAAAGTGATATGACACTAAATTTTCACACCGTGACCTCGCCGGAATTAGACATTTCCTAGCTGGTGGGGCCTCAGCATCTACAGATTTGCACAAGACATTGCGATTATATACTAGCCCTCAGCGCCTGGGTAAAACGGGAGCTTCAATTGTAAGCAAGTAAAAGGGGATATTCAAATTTCTGAAATTCCGCTGCAATGACATCTAGCTATGTACACGTTTTGAAACGGTGAATTTAATCCTATATCTGGTAAATTAATTTCCTCCTAAGGTCATTATAATAAGAGCTTCCTTAAGCATCGAATAAAATCCCACTGATGACAACTCTCTCATGTTTTATGTTTTAATATATTCCGGCCTTCCTCACGTGCGAAGAAATATCAGGTGGCCGGAAACATGCACCATCGAGTACACCTATATGAGGCACGTGTTCACGAGAACTGTAGTAGTTAGGGTTAACCATTAATGAACTGTGCTTCAGATTAGTTACATTCTATTTGCTACATTTCAGCGGGCCCACTCCGAATACCTATCAGCCCCTTGTCTAAGTGAGATCCACCGATGATTTTTTTCAATTGTACGAACTTATATACATAAACCTAGCACCATGGGTCAACTTCTAACCCTTCAGGTAGTATCTCTATAACCTTTAGCAGCGGAAGTAAGTTCAAATGTGTGAAAGCACTTGTCTAGTTAGCGCATATGCATATATGTGGAGCTTTGGAGCCAAAGAGTCAATTCAAGCTTGCTATTGGATATATGCACCTATGTGGCTTTACCTCTCTGGTTAGGAAATGTGCATTTTGGCTAAGGGTCCAAGTGTGAGACCCATATTGTTGTCTAAACCAGGCCAGAGAATCAACCCAAAAATATCAACTGATGGCTTGAGTCTGTTGTGGGGTACCTGCATAGGTGCTTAATGCGATGCCGGGCCCTTCTAGGCTAAATAAATATAAGGGGACATGCTCGTGCTACACCAGTATACAGCTTTTAGAAAGGATTGAAGATAATTTGACTCAAACTACTTTTATGTCCGCACGTGAATTGCACTAGCATCATGTCTGCGGAGCGGCCCGGTGCCATTCCTGATCTTCGTCTTCGACTCAAAGTGTTTCGAAATGGCTCACATACAATGATCATCGTTGCCCGTTCACATGAAACGTCCCTAGTGCGGTCGTAGTCCGTTTGATAATAGGCTAGATTCGAAGCTGCAGACAAGCCTGCAGGGTTGCTAGACGCAGGAAGCAGGGGGGACCTATCGGTTGCATATGTCGCGGCATCTAGACATTGTAAATCGGGCCTCGAGGTTTTACTGGCTCAAGACACTATGCATAGGCGCCGCAAATTCCGCACCCTGTAGTAACTTCGATGTTGCTTCAGTGCTATTTACTGTTTTTTAATTTAACTGCGCACATATCCCCTCGATTCTCACTATTAACTTCAATGGACCCATAGACCAGTCCAATTTGAAGTGACTTGATCTAAACATTCGGAGTTTTCTGGTGTATTACGATAGTTGCCAATTGATATCGCTTGGAAACTATCTGCAATGACACCTCCAGCGCAACTAGACAACTACCACTATGGTACAAACGTACCAGCAGCCTTTGAATGGATTCCAGAGAAACGTACAGCCCCAAAGCTTAGTTCTCCCACGAACGCCCCTCGAGCTCGCAGAGTTGGTTTCACAGCCGCTTGTATATTGCGAGCTAACGGATATCATCCACCGCTCGTGATTCCAGCGTGCCTGGACGACTTGGAGCCATTGCAAGTGCAACACTACCTACCACAGCAGCTACACCCGGATATTGATTGGCAGCCAAATTTTGCAAAATACGCTGAGCGTATTAAGCGTAATAAACTGAAGAGAGCTGTACCAAACACAGAACTCCCATTCGGATACGCACGGGAAATCAGGTCTCCTCTTGTGTGGTCGGGACCTGAACTGAGGGAGCAAGGGGAGGACAAATATATTTTCCATCTTACATCAGCTGATATCCGGGAGGCTGAAGCGGCTTTGGAGGCCTTTAAAGGTACAATTACATCTTGATATCCTACATAGCAGCTTTTGGTCTGAGCTTAACGTTTTGTGGTCAACGCTGACATTTGCGGGAATTCCTACTAGCTTCGAAACAGCTAATGAGCGCCATCTCATCGTTAAGCTTCCCGTTACCAAACTTGGGACCGAGGATTGCTAGTATAGCGAACCAGTTGGATGTTGGATGCGGTTTCTTTGTCCTCAGGGGGTTTGAACCCAGAAACTACTCCTCGGAAGAGAATGTCATTCTCTACGCCGGAATCGCTAGTTATGTCGCGAACAAGCGAGGCAGGCAGGATGAGCACGGAAATATGTTATGTGAGTAGCAAGCTGATGCGCACGCACATTTGATACACGTAATGAGGCATATGCTTATTACTTATGGCTTTTTCTCCAACAGTGCACCTAATAGATCTCGGAAACAATGTTGCCCCTGACAATGTCAGACAAGCCCCGTACAGTAATGTAGCACAAGTAAGTACTTCATGGCCGCTCTCTATGAGGCATCCCCAGCTCTCATTAATATACACCCCCGAACTTATACCCGAAATCGAAATAGCCTTTTCATACCGATCTCGGCGAAATTATAGGACTATATACACTTGAACAGGCAGCGCGAGGTGGTAGATCAAAGCTAGCGTCAGCCAGTAAAGTCTATAATGAACTAGCAGCACTGAGACCTGATCACATACACACATTGCAGAAACCTGACTGGGTGTTCGACAGGTAAGCATTGATCCGGGTACCGGCCCCACAGACAAGATCAATCCTAGGTGCAAATCTGGTTCCGAAGCGCCTTCGTGTATCATACTAGAGTACGGTGGAAAGTGGCCAAACATCAGACCTCGTGGCTCGCGGGAGCTAGTTGAATAATCCCCATAAAAAATCCGCGTACGGCATGGTAAACCACAGTGCCACAGGTCTCATCTTCGGCCACTCATCCCCATACATTAGTATAGCAATTGGTCGTGCTTCCATGTCGAATCCTCAGCTAACGGCACACCTATGTTTCACCGCAGATTTGGTCAAAGCCCTCCTTACCTAACTAGGCCACTTCTCTATCGCGATGCAGAAACCAATAACATTACACTTGCTTTCTCTCGGCGACTTCTTACTGGTTCTAAAGTGTCTCCACGAAGCAAGGGAATTCCACCAATGACTGAAGACCAGGCAGAAGTATTGGATGCTGTGCACTTCACTGCTGAAAACCACTGTATCTCTCTGGACTGTAAAAGGGGCGACATGCAATTTTGGAATAATCTGGCATTATTACATGCCCGCGAGGGATTCAAGGACGACTCTGAAAACGGGGATGTAAGACATCTGTTGAGATTATGGTTGAGAAGGGAGAATAGCGCGTGGAAGAGTCCCGAGCCTCTTCAAGAATTGTTGGAAGAAGTCTATGGCGAGGCCCAGTTAGCGTCTGGCATTGCTGAGAGATGGCCTGTGGAGCCAATTCTTGACTATGAGCATGTAACGACGAGACGGCGGAGCTCCGGCCATGGGTAATAGGCAAATCCTATTCTCATGGAACTGATTAGAAGTGGCGTATCAGGGCTAGAGTCTCTCTAGCATCCACAGGATATTGACAAAAGTTCTGATTTTTCTCACCAAAAACTGCATTTGTCTTTCTTTCTTTGGTATCTCCCCCAGTCTGCTTGTGGAGTATCCGGCGTCGTTTCCGCTTTCATTGATATCTAATGCCTTCAATGGCACAATAAGCTATAATGTGGCAAGGTGATGGGTTGGAGAGAGTCTGGTATTACACAGCTTTTTGAGCCTTGTCTTTTCTTCTATAACTCAGATTTTACTAAGAAATATTCTTCTGCTTTCAAGCATCGATTTGGGTTTTCTTGCCGTTTGACCTTTACACATGGGGCTAGCCTGGGTTCAGCACGCAAGTCGACGATATGTATTACAAGTGCTACATGTATATAAGGCCGATGAGCGTTACCTAGCCCAGTTCCCCAGTCACTGATAAAAGCCAATTCACTCTAGGCCTTGCGCCAGCGCCCTGTATGCCTCAATGTTCGCTACATGGCCCCGGAGGCCCTGCCACGCGGAGTGAGTCCATCTAATCTACTCGGGGAGCTCGAACTAACGTGATGGATGGGGGAGTGAGGTGGATGCGGTAGTGAGGTACTTGGGCCTTTTACAAAGTGATTCTTAGAGATTTGGTGAATTTGAGCCACAGAGCATCAATCACGTTACCGCTGGATTTGAGCTGAGCGGCCCCCGAGCACCTTCGAATTGGATGCCCGTCTCAATTTATAGAGAATTCCTGCGAGACCTGACTTCCTTTTGGGGACTAGACTATATTCGAGGCTCCCTAAGCAGAAAGTTATGTAATCTTGTCCCTGATTTTACGGATGCAGCTAACTGTATTGGCATTTTCGAGGCTCAGCAGTAGTCAATGGAGTACCTAAGGTCTGCTAAATGTGAGACGGGCTCTGTCCCAATTCTACGGTATATGAAACTATGATTCACTCAGGCTCACCAGGGGAGGTGTAGGCAAGCACAAAATTGTATTGATTGGGCATTAACGGTAATTGAAGGGCTGTGGATGCATGCTGTAAATTCTGAAGGTCAAGTTGTATTAGAAGTTAAACGACTTCTTTTGATGTGTAGAGTACTCATGTTTTTGATGCCGGGCTTGAATGCTCTTTATACATGCACTTGACTGGTAAGCTGCTTATTCAAGAGGTGCCAAAATTTCTGAAATTCTAAGTTCTTTATTGGCTGGTCAGAAAGACCTATAGAAGTGAGTATCATATTGTAATAGCAATAAGCTGGATGGCCCGGATGGTAGATTGCAAGTATTTTTCTAATGACATCAGAAAATTCCCATGCGGAGATGATGGCAGTGGCCCTCGGATGGCGGGAGAAAGGAGTGTTGGTGTTGGGCAGTAAGGGAGCGAACAACCACGATACTAGATAGAGGGCCTGGTGAAAAGGTGCATATGAGTAAGGATTATTTTTTTCTCATAGAACAAAAATGGTGAAAGAAGGATGAACGATAGACCAGAGACCTTGATATGATAAAGGCCACAGTGAGAAGCTGGGAACCAGGGGGCGGATGACAGCAACATGACATCAGGTGGGTGGACGACCTGTACTGTTCCATCCGGATAGGCTCAAAACGCGGCTCACCTGCATACGGGGCAGGGAGCGGCCCGGGTGAGGGGTAAGATAATCCGTTCAGGACGTCTGTCCTGGGGGATGCGCTGCTCGTCATAGACTAAATAGTCTGGATACGAGTAATGATTTACCTCCCAAAAAAACAGAAAATTCCCTGGGTAGATGAATACCTCCTCCCAGTAATTCTATTTCCTTTTACTTTTACCTAGGTCGTTACATAGTAGTAAACTCCTTCCTGAGTATTCAAGATGAGCATTTATCTGGCTATATGATACTCACTTGCATGAATTTCTACAATCACATGTGTGTATTATATCAACTCATTTCGAAGCTCTATAGGATGGGATCGAGAACAGGGATAGGACTATGTTATGTGTTACAATTTTTTTTTTTATATTCCATTGTGTGCATATTTACTGTAGTAATTGGCGACTAAGAAGGCAGCCTTAATCACAGTACGGGAGCCAACGGATAGGAAATCAATGCCTAGTTCACAGGTGCAGTCTTAATTAAAGAACATTTGATCAATCTCTCTCATTCCCGGCCCCTAATTAACAATTTGCACACCGAATCTGAAAAGAAATATTCTGTAAGCTCAGACACAAGAGCGTGGAAGTTTGGAGGAGATGGACGATCTACCAGGAGGGTGAGACGGGATGACGAGTAGGTCACAGTGGACATTGCGGAAACGTTCTTTGGCAAGATAGGTCTGATCTGAAAACGTCTCGGCGATCGGGTGTGGAGAAGAAGAAAGGGGTATTCGTTCGAGTTTTCCTTTGTTCATTTTTTAGGCTCGGGAGGTTGGATTTGTGTAGCTCATGGGACCGGGGGGCATGGGAACCCTTTTAGGAGACTACTGGAATCTCGCCATGGCCTTATGCAGCACGCGAGTATTGACTTTTTTTTAAAAAAAAAAAAGTGTAGAAGAAGATGTTGGAAAAGCGGGAAGTTCGCTACAGGCGGGAGGGGCTGATGGCTGAATTTTATCGTTGGCAAGGTCCCGGAAATTAATTAAGTGGTCCTCTGATCCATCAATTGCTACTGATATACCGCACTTCTGATATGAGCAGGGAGCGGGCCGGGAGTTGGGTAATCGCCCACGCTCGACCTGGGAGATGCGCTGCCTTGCCATAAGCGAGCTGCTTCAATGCGAGTAATGATTTACCGAAAAAGAAAAGATGAATGTCTCGAGATGTCTCGTTCGCATGCGTACGTAGCTATTAATCACAGATTTCGCCGAGGTATCGTTATACATCTGTACCGCAGAGCCGCTGCTGCTATCCCTCAGGGTTCCGAGACATTGCAAATATTGGTAAATTTAAATACCAGATATGAAGAACTCCAACCAATAATGGTATAGTGTCCAGGCCTGGTTTTAGGCCTGTTTTTTATAAGTCTGACATTCCTTGATGCTATGCATGCTAAAAAGAGGTACACTATATTTACTTCTTATACACTTGGCCCGGGGCATGCATGGGTCGTTCTAGTTAGTGGATACAATCAATCCTCCATAATTGCATCCTCTATATCCGCATAACCTCTCTTATTGCACTAAAGATTGATCCCAACAGGGTTACCCTCAGAAAGTTAGCTCTGTATCCACATAACTTCTCCATTTGCATGAAGGACTGTAGTCTCAGCCCTATGTAATAAGGCAGGCTCCACTGTATTGACCGACCGGGGTTGTCCATATACGTACCTTTTTAATTTTCTTTAGTAGTCATTACTGGTATTCGACCTAAGATCATGACGAGATCTATGTACGTACTAGAAACAATAGAAGTGTTTTTAAAGAGAAAAAACTCAGTACTCGTATGCACAACCTTAGGTGTCGTATAACGAGCCACTCGGAATCCCGAGTGGATTCAGGGTTCAGACAAGTTTATCTGCTGCCCTGCGTGAATTATGTACAGAATTGGCCCTCTGGCCGTCCTCCGGTTCCTATTTCCCCAGTACTGCCCGCGTTCCTCCTGGCCCTTAGGCTCCGTCGCTCCTTGCCTATATCTTTGTGAGGGCTCGATAGATCTATAGGGTTAATTGAAGTAGGCCTCCACTACATCCAGCAGTCTTCCTCTCCTTCATTTTTCCTTTAGACAGGTCGGTCGCGAGGTTCCCAGGTACCTATTGGCCAGGCTAAGAGGCCCCTTGGTTATCGGTGGCGGCGTAAGCAGCCGAAGTTGACATGGTGGCCATCTTCCAATCTCGTTGGGCAGCCACAGTATGGGCAATCTGGGGGCCTGCTTTACCTCGGAGCCAGGGGGTGAATGGGCCGCGGTTGGTGCGAGCCCAGGTGTATATAAGCCGAGAGGGCTTTTCGGTTTCCAGTCACTCCTATTGCGCCCGTGGCCTGGTTGGCTGCGCTGAGACTTGCTTCTGGCCTTAAATGCTGCTCGGATGCCGGCCTTGGTCGCCACCTGCCAGTTTCCCGCAATCCTACCCAGTGTTGATTCGATGGCCACCTCCGGACTTCCCTCATCTGGTATCCGTTTCATTATACTCTCTGTCCCCTTCACAAGGAATAGGTATTCACCGCTCATGTTGTGATAATTGAGGCTTTATATCTTGAGAAACCTTGTACTTGTACTACTTTTCTTTTTTTGGTAAATCAGTACTCGTATTGAAGCTTCTCGCTTATGACTAGGCAGCGCATCCCCTCAGGTTAAGGCTGACGGGATTATCCAACCACCGGGCCGCTCCCTGCCCTGTATCTACGTACATGACCAGATACTCCCCGCAAGAAATATACCCCTGTCCCTTCAGACCAGAACACAAGAGATCACCTCCGCACTGCCTCCGCCAGCTTCTCACACCACCCCGGGTCCTCCCATATCTGCTCCCACTTCCGCCCCTTCCCGTCCGCCACCCCGACGCAACTCAGCAGGTGTGCCGCATTCTGTGCTATCACTTCCTCACACAGCCCACACAATGGGTCCTCCGCCCTGCCCACCTTGTGTAGCCACCAGCGCTGCGGTCCGCGGTCCGTGCCTATATATGTCAGTCCCCGCAGCGCTTCCCGGTTCCACTTCGTCTACTTGGAAGGTCGTCCCATGGGAAAAGCCTGTCGGATGCCTGCCGGTGTAACGACGTCAGGCCGTAGCATCCTCCTGCCTACTTACTTATACTACTTTCGTAGCTTATGCATTGGAATGCGGCCTTTGCACCTTAAACCCTGTCGCTAAACTTCTGCCCACTTTTTTTTTTTTAAACTCAATACTCGTGTGCGCAACCTTAAGGGTCGCATATTCAAGGGTCGGTCAAGTTATCTGTCCGCCCTGCGCGAGCTACGTACAAGGTGATTGACTAAACGAAAAAGAAAAAAAAAACAATAATATGCGCAACCTATGTCTTCCTCCCAAAGCTCCATTAAGTCTCCCTAATCGTCGCGGTGTTGGTTCACCGTCGTACATCCAGGACCAGCGCTTTTCAGTGTTGTGTCCTTCCCACGCAATAGTGTGCCAACTGTGCTTTCAGCGACCAGCAAGGAGCGGTAGAGGTAGGCGAAGTACGCCTCCACCGATCAATTTATATAGTATATAAATTAATAAAACCGTCCCACTCTTCCTCTCCTCCCTCGTCCTGGGTGTGTCTAGCTCCTCCCACGTTCTGATATCTCCGATCAAATTCTGGCGCTGCTGACGGTGCTGGGGGTAGGGCCTCAGGAGGAGGTGCAAGTTTCACCCACCTTTACCGCACACTCGCCGTACTTTAGGGAGACACCGGTTGCCATTTTTTTTTTTTTTTTTTTTTGCGTTTTATTGCTATTTGTACGTAGTTCGCGCAGGGCGTCAGATTAACTTGACTGTCCCTTGAATCCACCCGGGTTTCCGGCGTGGCTCGTCATACGACCCTTAAGGTTGTGCATACGAGTACTGAGTTCAAGGGAAAAAAAAGGTGCTGGGAGCAGTCAAAGGTGATATGGTAGCCATCCTTCGAGGGGTGGTTGCAATGGGGGCAAGCCGGTGAATCGACCTTGCGGACGAAGTGTAGCCAATGGTTGAAGGGGCCGCGATTGGTGCAGAGCCAGGAGTAGGCGGACAGGGCGTGTCTGTGCCAGTGGCACCTGTTGACACCAAACCCTGATTCCGAGCGTTGATCTTTTCTCCTTGCTTTGGCTGCTGACCTGATTCCTTCCGCGGTGGCTGTCTGTCTGCTGCGGGTGATGCGTCCTAGGGCTGACTCATAGGCTGCTCTTTTGCCTGCCTTCTCGTTTCCTGGGATGCCTATGTGGCTCCGCACCCAGCCGATGGCCGTCTCCTGGGCCTTGCGCTTGTAGAGAGCATCCTTGAGTTGCCTTTCGATGCCAGATCTGGGTGGGGCGCCTTTGCTGAGGTTGAGCAGGGCCTGTCTGCTTTCCATGGAGTCCGTCAGGACCAGGAGTTTGTCGGCCGCCGAGTCGAGTGTAGTGCGACCCCTTTTTCCTCCCCACCTCCTACTGTGGCCAAAGTTCCGAGGAATGTTCCCTGTTCAGTGTTGTGTGTTACTGCTGCTGCTACCTCTCCTTTTTTTCCCCGTGCCGTCGGTAAACACTAGTGACCATCCTTCGTTCTTCAGCTTGCCTAGTTCCGTGTACCAGCTTTCCTTCTGCTGTGACCTATTGTTGTCAGGAGGAATTACCTCGAAGTGGATGACTGGCGACTGGCGGTGGTTGTCGCGGTCTTTGTAAGACAGTTCTTCCGGTTCTGCCTCAGTTAGGAAGAAGGCGGCATGGATCGGACTTGCGAGACTGAGATTTGGGAGATCTGTACCGTCATACCATCTGGTCTTCCCTTTGTGATGGACTCGAGTTCACTCCTGATGTTGGCACCTCCTGTCTTGATCGCTCAGGCTGCCCAACTGGTACAGAGGTCGTCGAGTTTCGACTCTAAAGATTCAACTCCTACGATCTTTTTTTTTTTGGTAAATCAGTACTCGCATTGAAGCATCTCGCTTATGGCGAGGCAGCGCATCCCCAGGTTAAACCTGACGGGATTATCCAACCACTGGGCCGCTCCCTGCCCCATATCTACGTACACGACCAGATACCCCCCAAATCTAATCACCATAGCCACGTCCTGCAACCCCCAACCGATAACATATGAAATCGCCCCCTGACTGCCCCCGCCAGCTTCTCACACCACTCCGGATCCTCCCATATCTGCTCCCACTCCCGCCCTTTACCATCCGCTATCCCAGGACAGCTCAGCAGGTGTACGGCATTCTGTGCTACCCCCTCCTCGCACAATCCGCACAGCGGATCTTCCACCCTGCCCACTTTATGCAGCCACCAGCGCTGCGGTCCGCGGTCAGTAACTATGTACGTCAACCCTCGCAGAGCCTCCCCGCTCCACTTAGTCTGCCTGGAGGGTCGTCCCATGGGGAAGGCCTGTCGGATGCCTGCCGGTGTGATAACGTCAGGTCGTAGCATCCTCCTGCCTACCCACGCGGCCACGCCACCTCCTTCGCCTTCCTAACTCCTACGATCTTCTGCCCACTCTAGCATTGACTATGCTGAAGAGCTTTCAAAATATTGTGAAACTGATTGTATCACATTACATCAAGTAATAGTTAAATTCAGTGCTTACTTCCCTCATGAGTGGTCTTCTCTGCTCTTACCTGACATGCCTCTGCCCCAGTTGCACTTGGACGCAACTACAGCATTCGACTGCCAGGGGCTCGAATAGAATCATAGCAGATGCAACAGTGGAGAATGTAACAGTTGAGACTAGACTATGAGGGTAGTATTAGGACTCCACGAGTTACAATCCCGGAGACTGGAGCTTGGTAGTCGTAAGGGCCGACCACGGCTTTAGAACCGTTCGGTCGGGCCCAGTAAATCCCTACAGTGTAGTGGCTGCCGCACGAAGTGTTTTAACCTCTTTCCGGAAGTCTAGGACCTAGGTCAATTTGTATGATCTTGCTTGCTTGCTGTTCAGGCACCAAAGCATGTTTGCAAATCCCATTGGGCTCACCAAGGCCCTCTTGGTCTTGCTCTGATACGTGTCAGACTGTTTTAATGTAGTAGGCTCATATACCAGTCCAACCCAACTAACTATCTTTTTCTTTATTTTTTTTTGGTAAATCAGTACTCGTATTGAAGCTGCTTGCTTATGACGAGGCAGGGCATCCCCCAGGTTAAGCCTGGCAGGATTGTCCAACCGCTGGGCCGCTCCCTGCACTGTTACTAACTACCTACATAGTAATATACGTAGATCATCCAACCCCTTCAGTTGCACACACGAGTAGTGAGTCCTTAAAAAAAAAAAGAAAAAACACGTATGTAGATACGAGGCAGGGAGCGGCCCAGGGGTAGGATAACCTCCCAGGCGTAACCTGGGGTGATACGGCTGCCTCGCCATAAGCGAGAAGCTTCAAAGCGAGTAATGATTCCCCCCACAAAAAAATAAAAAAAACTTACTAATGCCACTGCGGCTTGCTAGAAGACAACCGTATTTCCTGTACGTCCTACCTGCACCCCACCTTGCGGAGATTCATGTTAACATGCGGCTCGCAGCGGAGGTTGTGCAATCCATACACTTGTTTCTTCTTTGCCCATTCGGAGCGTATGCCGTGCCCTTGAAGACTGTGTACGAAATATTACCTGTCATCTTAGCTAGCGCTATATCACTTTTTTGTTTTTTTTTTATTTGGTAAATCATTACTCACGTTGAAGCTTCTCGCTTATGGTGAGGCAGCGCATCATCGATCTCAGGTTACGCCTGAGAGATTATCCTACCCCCGGGCCGCTCCCTACCCCGAGCGCTATAGCACGTGCTCGCCTTCCATAATTCCCACCACTGCCTCCCAGTTGCATCTCGGCCCCGGCCGAGGGCCCCCAACAGAGCTCAAAGACAGCAGGCCCTGGACCAGGTCCTGGTGAGAGACGTTGGTAATCGATTGTGCGCGGAAGGCGGCCAGCGAGTTACCAGATAGTTAAGACGTCGGCTAGATTTTGGCAACATATCCAGTGCCCTTCTTCCTCTCTTCCACCGATGGATCATCCCGAGAGTGGCTAGGGTCGGCACTAGTCTGGGGGAGCAGCTTCCTCGATGGGATCGCATCACCCACTTATAAAAGAAGTGTTCCTGTCCATCATCCATTTGTCAAGTTTTCAGTATATATGTATTGTATGTTTTGCACTGCTGTATAGATATCTATCGAACCTGAATGCTCATGACCTGTAGGTTTTGGAAGCCCAAATAGAATGCCCCTATGGCAAGCAGACATCCAGACGTTGTAATATCAATAGCTTCGATGACAGAAGGGAATGGCCCACCAACGCCTTGCCTGTGGCCGGCCCCGGAGTCGATAATATAAATCACAAGCTAAAGATTTTTCCTTCCGAATACTTACATGAGAACAATCTGGATGCCACATGAAGAAAGCTAATTGGAGGAGCTCACAGACAAAGATAGCCGACATCACAGGTATCCCAGGTCTGCCGGAGATGATGTGGAGAAAGCGAATTCGATATTCGCTGGGCAGGATCGGTATATATGCCAGAGATCTACCCGTTAGGGAGGACATCCTATGGGGAACCCTAGAGGAAGATACAGTCCCAGAACACATTCATACCCGGGGAGCCAATCCTCAAGTTTAAATAGTTGGAGATAGAACAGGTGCGGGTCTGGTCTGGCGGCTCCAGGCAAGAGGAGGTATCGGCGAAAGCAGCGGTGTTCGGGGAAGTGGAGCAAGGGAAATACCTGGGGAGTCTAGCGACAGTCATGGATGCAGAACTTCTAGGCGTGGTGATGGCGTGGCAAGTAGGCAGTTCAATAGTCGCATTGGACAGCGCTGCACATCGGATGACTGGTTAGCCTACAGTTTGGTCAGCCACGATCCTGGATTGAAGCCAAAGCAAAGGAAATGATGGCAGAGAAAGAGCGGGCGATAATGCGATTAAGGGACACAATGGGGTGCTCGGAAATGAGAAGGCAGACAGGGAGGCGAAGGAGACCGTGTGGGTGGGCAGGAGGATGCTAAAGCCTGACATTGCTACACCGGCTGGCATCAGACAAGCCTTTCCCATGGGGTGGAAAACGAAGCAGGCCAGCTGGAGCCGCCAACCGCTGAAGGGCATCAAATATGTAGTGACGGACCGTGGCCATCAAATATGTAGTGACGGACCGTGGCCCTCAGAAGTGGTGGCAACACGTGGTGGAGAGAGCGGAAGAAACCACGTGCGGGTTCTGGGATGGAGGGGTCGCAAAAAAATGCAGCTCACCTGCTGGTCTGCCCGGGGATGGCCGACGGGGGACGGAAGTTGGAGGCACTTATGGAGCGACCCTGAGTGGTGTGAGGCGCTGGTGAAGACTTTGAGAGAGTAGCGGGGGGAGCTCCGGGGGTCATTCCCTTTCCACTATTCTCTTTTCCGTGGTTAAATTGTGTATTTTTTCTCCAGGGGGTGGCTAGTCATGTACGCTGTTACGGGGCAAGGCGCAGCCCAGGGTTGGACAATCTCTCAGGTTTACCCTTGGTCGATGCGCTGCCTCGCCATAAGGGAGCTGCTACAATGCGAGTACTGGTTTACCCCCAAAAAAGGAGGGTAATTAACTTGACTACTGATCGAAGCTGTATATACCCTTAAGGTGTCATGTCGCCAACTAAATTAGGATGCAAGATAGACTTTATGTACACTCCGTTATACTATCTGTCTTTGGCAAGTACTGAGCTACCTCTTAAGTTGAAGCCAGAGCTAGAGCAGGGAGTGACATACCTTATGCCTCTGGCACTTCACTCTTATCTTCTATGATGGGCGGAGAAGGACCTTGAGAGTTTCTTGTTCCCTTTAAGGAGACTGGTGTGGGTAGGTAGGTGTCAGCTGCAGTCACAGAAACCAGGATCAAATGGAAAACCTCCGCTGCATGGCGCTCGGCTACGTACTTGATTATGACATAACTCATATTCAATTATCAAAACGAATCTGTTCTTAAGCCTCACTTCGAAGCAGGACGTCCAGGGACTCTTGCAGGTCTGTGTATACGTAGAGCCTGTTTACATATAATAGCTAGAGATGAGGAAAGGGCTCATTTCGCATCTATCGCTGGAAATATGTCGGATCTTATCCTGCCGGGAATTCAATGTTGTTTTCTGAGTATGGTGGACCAGTTCATGTGATCATGCGAACCTTATTCTTGATCGTTGATCCGCATCATAACGAGAAATGTGAAAATATCAGCAGAGCTTAGAATGTAGAAATAGTGGTTCTGGAACCATAAATAATTATCTTCTCATCCAATACTATCCCTTCCTCTCCAACTCCTTGAGGTTAGAATATGTGTACATACATGGCTTCGGCATATGAATTTCTTAAGGAAGGATGTGGTAACCAGTTATTACCATTTACCCAATATTGGGTGCACAACCTTTTACCTCGGCACAATTAGTGCGTAATATGGGTATCTTAAAGGCCGGGGTTTATTCTAGCATTAGATGTCGTTTGAAGCTCATTTTGGGGAGGGAGTGGCGCAAAAAAAGGTTCTAGCCGGAGGTTAACTACAGATGTACCTGAGCAGCGTGCGACATTGCTAATGAGGGTAACACTTCCAAGTTTAGCCAATCTTCTATTGTAGTAAAATTTTTAGGAATCTATAATATATCATATGTTCCGTCGTGGCATATTAGTTTTCAAAAACATAAGTAGTTCCTCTGGTCCTTTTCAATGTCTCGTGCTGGCAGAAGAATTCGAACAAATAAGGTGACCGCAGCATAATTAACTAAACTTACCGGTTCCGCCATTTTCCGCCATTTTCATCGCATCTCATTCTGGCACAGCTGTCACTAATTCAATGGAATCAATCAGGAAACACATACAGATGGCAACACAAAGTATGAATTTCCCGACAATCAGGGCTCTTGAATCAGTCCCAAGACGCCAATAATTAATCCCGACCTTTGATATAAAAGAATCAATTTAATTCACGACTTTCTGGTGGATTTAGATGTGCACTAACGTTCTAGTTATATGATGATAACCCTCGGTTGCTATCCTAGTCTTGTGCCCTTGCTATCCTTAAGGATTACCGTCCCTATGTGGTTAAAGCTTGAAACTTTCACGACAATACCGAATTCATACTTACCTTCCTATTTTACTAATTCTAAGAGTGATTTAATTTTTATTCTATGTTTGCACAGCTTGCAAGTAAATCTAGCTGGTATAACAGGCCCTAAGCAGTACGTTACGTTGCAAGAATGTCTTCTGACTGACAGTGTAAGTCCGAACGGAGCCCCCAAGAAAAGGGGAATTTTTTGTACTAGCTACAGCGGAAAGTGACTAAACATAGCGCTTTATAGCTCTTAGGGAGCCCACCAGTCTCAATTCATCCACTAATCCCGTTAACAAATATGGTCAGCTACATGGAAGCTGCGCACTTCTAGCGTTTTGTGTCTCGGGGGTTGAGAGTGGTGGCAAACAGTAGCAAATATTTTGGTTATATCCGTACTTGGTTGCTAGTTATCAACCCCTGCACATGCTAGACTACCCTACAATCTATGGCTGTAGGAAATAGGTTCTTTGGGAGGTGCCTGAATACCAGTATCACAAAGCAAAGTACCATTCTATTGGTTTGTCAGCACATAAGCACATATGTAGCACTTGTACATTGGCGGTCACGTTCTGGTACCGCACGGAAAGTACGTGACTTTGTCTCAGAAAATCGCGTCCTTTCTGAATAGATAATAGATAGTAGTGTACTCTGTAGTCAAATGAAAACTGCAGATACAGAGCACCTAGGCATTGCCTACCAGTAATCTAGTTGGGCGGTTCCTAGGCACGTCTACCCTGGCCTTCACGCTGATTGGCCAGAGTCGTCACTGCAGGGGTGTACTTAATCTCGTGCCTCAGGAGTGCAGGATCGAAGCATACTGCAATTAAATTTTCAATTAGTCAGCCTAACACCAGCTTCCGGCAGGCAAAAAACCCTCACCAGCGACACTAGATCAAGGAGGATGTGGAGCGATAAACAGGCAGAATGGCATGAGGGTGTGGGGGGCGGCTCTTTGCCGAGAATTGAGAAGGATTGGAGCAAGGCTCGATAGATGCGGAATAGTCAGGATCTGGCTTTCGTGTTGAAATAGAAGCCCAGACCGTAATGCCTCCCAGCACTGACCCCTCGATATCTGCCTGTATCATTCATATCATCTCGCCGTAGAAGCTACCTTCTGAATCCTATAGACAGTTCCATTTCCTAAGAATCTCGCAACAACACTACCCACTGGCCCAATCGAGGCATGATCTGGGTATGAGGCTAGGCATTAACGGGTGGTCAATCAAAGATTATCATACCCCTTTTGGTTTGACTCGGGTTCAGACAAAAATCTGGCGAACACAACTGCAAATTGGCTTGGGTGCACGGACGTGATCTATACAATTTGTATGGGGAACAAAAGCCTGGCGAGCTTTTCGTATATTTCTACTCTGAGAAAAGGAGAGAGTAGCTATTGGGTTTCTCCCCCTGTTAAGCCAAGCTGACTTCGCCAGGCCTCCTGAGTACTGTAAGTACACCACAATTTTATAAGTTAGCTACGGTCGGCATGAAAAGGATCCGAGTTCCGTGCATTATTGGTAACCTAGTGATGCCTCACAAACTGCTTATTGAGATATACATGTATATACATTGATATAGTTAGCAATATGTGTTTAGAATTTAAGTCTAATGTCTATTATTATATATGTACATTTTGAATAATAGTATTAGGATTGCTGACATTTTGAGATTTTACATACCTGATACGTTTTTTGAACGGGGACTCGATATCGACAAGATCCATAACCACACTAAAGTAGATTAAGTGTTATTTTTGGTTTTACCATACCTTAAAGGTAAAATATTGCATATTTGATTGGCAAGGAATTCTTAGATGTGCGCAGTAGTGAACAACAGTTCTTAGAATCCATTATTAAGTATCCTAATGTACCTAATGTGAATATGGCTTTCACCCAAACCCAGGCGTTACTTATAATTTCTGCGAGTTCTTGCATTGAACAATGCCCGTAATCACTTGGTCCTACATCAGCTCTTTTCACCAAAGACTTGTGCGCAGACACAGGTCATAAACTCAAACAATTGTGAACTGATAGAGCCTTGGCACGAAGAAATCCTATTTCGGCCGCGAGCCCGATATACACTCGAGCTAGTTATACTAGGCACCTGTTGGGTGCATTAATTACTAATTAGCGCACCCGATAATAGATATCGATGATCATGAGTCCCAGGGACCTGTCATGAACGACACATTCAGTCTTGCCAGTTGTTTCAATTTGAGATGCATAGATGAGTCCCAGCCAGAGGTGAAATGTGGAATGCTCCCGGGCAAAAGAGCTTCTGAGTTATTTTAACTACGGTAGAGCAAAGCTACGTAGAATCCGATGACCTGGTTGTTGGCGAGATCCATTAACGCCTCGGAGAGTAGATAAGCCACATCGATAACTAGGGCCGGGGTACATTTGACGGCTTTCTGCTCTCGAGACGCAAAACAGATTTTCTAAGAATTTGAATCAGTAAGAGGTCCGAGCGCCTCACAACTGCATCCACTATGTTAGCAAGAAAAGCAAACAAGCGGGGAAATGGCTTCAGAACAAAGTCAAGGCATCAAGATAGCTACTGAGTACCGTCCAAACTAAGAAATAAAAATGAAAAGATAGGAAATTGGACTGATTTAAGTCCAGACTGTTCTCAAGAGTTCCATGCCTTCCAATTGCACGCAGTGATGAAGTAGTGATGAAGTAGGTACCGATAGGTTGTTTAGCAACTCTGATCTGTCACAGTCCAATAGGAGTTGAGCCCCAATTCCGACAGCAGGCACGCTAATAGGTTCCATGGACCCTGCATACCACACAAGCGTACTCGACAGGGTTTAGTCGGCAGTCAACAATTTCCCAAATAACTGCAAGAGGGAAGCTCTCGAGACATGTCCATGAGCCCGAGTCCGAAAGTCATGGCCAGCTTACTTAGCTGGATATATCCCAATTTCAACATGCCTCCACGTGCGCTCAAGGCCTGGCAAAGCATTTAACGTGTTGGGTTGTGCGGAGAGCTAGTAAAGTAAGGCGGTTCGTATGCAGCTGCGCGATGACATGGGCTTTTGCAACGTAGCGTGACCCTTCAGGGTATGATCCTCTTCTGAATACAGGTAACCAGCAGATCTCTAGCATTGAGTACCAGATCTTGGCTGTGGATGGAAGCGCCATTGTGATGAATCATGAATGCTTAAGTGCGAAAAGTAATTTTACATCGGGATTATAATATGAACCGTGTCCGTACCATGTTTCTCACCGTGTCTGGAGTACCGACACCTTGGGCAAGTTACAAAACGTCGTTCAATGTCCCTCAACGCAGTCTAACCGCCCTGGACTAGACCCAATGCCAAAAAACCAACACCCTTCAGGGGTGGAGAATTAAACCCTTGTCATTCTTGTCTGGACATTGTTCATTCCCATCACCAATCATTTGGGATGGCTCAGGGGGCCACAGGCTATACAAACATCTCTTTGCGGCATGCGGTATCTGGGGTACCTAGACGCATACATAGCTGATGATGGGAGCCTAATGTGCTCGTGCCCAATAGCCTGTCGAGCAACACGACGTACTTGGGGAGATACTCTCAGCCGTTTGTTGTTTCCTATCCAGGCTCCATTCCCACTCGCACGCACCTCCTGCCACGCACGGGCGCCGCGCAGGGACGCATAGATGGCTGCGCTCTGACGACATTGATTGATTTTCGGCCCCATGGACTGGTATCGGAAACGCCTTTCTTTGGCTGACCAAAGTCACGGAATTTCTGCTCTTCCTACTCTAGGTTGTTGTGGTTACGTAGCATGCTTGATGCCACACTAATTACAAGTCCCAGACCCCTCATACCGTTAGATGTTTTTGTTCTTTCACCCTTCATCATTTTTTTGAAAGCCTCGATCCCGTTCCCTCAAAGTGAGCCACGTTTTTGCATCGTCAGCAAGCATTGCATCTACATTAACGATCTACTCATTTGGCGCTTCTGAGCTGGTGACTTCCACATATTTACATCACAACAGTATTCACACGATTGATCGCATCTTTTTGCCGTTCCTCAATTTGTCTCTGGTATTAAGCTCTAGTTTGATTCCAATCAATATACCAGACTATAGGTTTATGCGAGCACACTGATTTCTTCCAAAAATTATCCCGAGGACGATTCGAATCGGACAACTACTATGGTCACCGTTCGGGTATTACTTCCTGCACCGCCGCAACGAAGGCTGGCGCCTGCACCTCCTCCATCGACATTCGGATATAGGGAGACCGTGGCAGTGGTAGGATGCGGGAGTCATTCTAACGTGTTAGTGAAAACAGTGCAGATATCCGGTTTAAGAGCAGCATACTGATGTTTTCACGCATAATACAGTAGCCCCACACAGAGTACCGGCTCTAGTTCATCCGGATCATCTGGTGATGGAAGTGTTGTAAGTATATACTTATTTGATTTTAAGATGCTTGAAAAAATATGTACTCATCAAAATTCGTAACAGAGCCCTACCAACTTAAGGCGGCAGGAAATAAAGAAGGAACGAAAACGGAGAGGAAAATTCAAGTCAGAACAGCTGCGGAAAGAGACATGTATGACACGGACAACTGGAGCATGCATCCGATGTCAAAAGAACAAAATCAGGGTAAGTATTGGCAAGCTCGGTGGGATTATTACATGCTAATGAATCATGTTCTGAAGTGCATTCCAGGGCCAGACCCAGCTGGCTGGTGCATAAACTGCCTAGCCTTGTCATCACGGGTTCTCCGAATGCCTTGTTTCCGAGCCAGAGTAACAGAAGCAGAACTTTTTAGACGAGGTAATTCTGGAATTGAATCCAAATACCACTTTCTTTATCCAGGGTCTCTGACATTTAAGGAAAGGGCCAACATCAGAATTCTCTTGGACCCGGCGATGGATACTCTTGACATCGATTAAAGAAATTGATACATGGTCTTCGCCCACGCCACGGATGATAGAGATTACGCAGGATATTGGACCAACTCTGAAGCTTTTGTGCAAAGAGTACATCCCACTGGATGGAGACCGACAAGACTATCATTGGAAGGATGCCTTCACCGGTGCCCTCAAAACTCTAACAACTCCACCATATGCCATAGCCGAAGTTGAGCGTGCCCATGCTACAATTGAGCGGTACGTTGAAGACAATCTCGGATTGTATCTAGAAGGCATTCTTGATAGTGAGAACACTATTGTTTGGGAATCTTTCAGAATTGCCATGAGCATGGCTGGGTTCGATGGAGTAGGTGTCCCCTTTTGCACGCTAGTGTAATATGATGTATTTCATGGTCAAAGATATTGATGAACCTTGGACGACTAGTCAGCGATGATTCGGCGCGCCCTAAAACTTTGGGTAGGGAGTCGTTTGATTGAACAGCCTTGGAGAGTCTGTGGCAAAGAAACATTCGGAATGAATGTGTGTTTGGACATGGGAAGTCCTTATTATGGGCGGATTCCAGTAACACCAATCATGGACTTCCAATTAGACAACATTACAATACATTACCTTCTCATGCCATGGAAGTCCAGAATCCTAAAGGAACTTCAGAAAAAAATTCTAGGGAATCGAAAAGAGGATTGGCTTGAGGTTCATCTCACCATGTTCATCCTGCTAAACAACGTTGAGCGACAAATCAAGCATGACAACTGGTTTGCTAGGCGCTATTCATTCACTGTAAGTAACATGCTATGGACAAAATATACATGAAATATGCGTGATGTGAATTCTGATAACTAGTAGCACCGATTCTCGAACTATCAACTCATCGATGCCATCTTCAACGGTGCAAAGATCTTACTAGCACATTTCCACCACGTGAATAAAGGACAGATGCCCTTCAGTCTGGCTTGGGAGGGAAACTACGTTAGTAGCGATAGACAGACTCCGATTGGCCATGAAATGGGCCCATCTGGTAGCAATATAATCTACAACAGCAGTGGTATTCCTATTGGAGACATGGGTGCTTCAAGACTTCCGACGCACTCTCTAAGTCCTGACCAAGTCAAGTATATGCAACGAGTCACTAGAGCCGCTAGGACACAAGGTATGAGCTCCCTTTCAATGCGTGATGAGGACAGGTTCGCTGATATCATGTGTTTGTTTAGAACACAAGCTTCGCCACTTGCACGAGCTCAAATTGTACGAAGAGCCGATGTTTTGGTGCTCACAACTCTTTCTGCCTGGATGGACACCTCCAAGCAGCCCGAGCCCACAAGAACCATACGCCTGAACGGCATGGGCATTGCTATTGTTGCACAGTAATGGTCTACATAACCTTACTCGTTAACATAAGTTGACATACTCTTTTGGGCCCGTCGACTCTTCCTAACATAGAATACCTCCTTCGACCTTGAATAACGGAAACGGAGGAGCAAAGTTTGAGGTTTAAATTCTGTCTTTGCCTCTTGTATATTTATTTTGTCGGCTGGTCGTTTGCATTTATCTCTTATCGTTCATTTCGCGCATCAGGATTGGAACGGTTGGCTGGCTGGAGGTTATATATTGCATTGTTTTGTGTTCATGGTTTTGTCGGTATATTTTTTAATCGTTATTCTCTCACGCGTGGGTTTCCTAAGACCATACATACGTCTCGACTGTCAATCTCTTTTGTTTACTATGTTTATCTACGCGTATAGAGCAATGGACATGTCCAGCTCTTTAGGGGGTCGGGGAATTACATACTTATACTATTAACGGGCAGGTAAAGATGGATTTCTAGGAATTAGGCAACATCTTTCTTCGCACGTTCGGGAAAACTCCTTGGTTACGCTTTCAACTGAGAAAGTTTGCACAAATATTAATTGAGCTTTTTACACATATGTGAAACATTACATTTTATGGGGTCTGCGAATATGTTCTAGTGGCCTTGAGAACTTCTTGCAGGGCCACGCGTCTCCTAGTCTAATGGAATGTATTCACCCCAACCCAATCTACCTTTTCATACAACTTGAGACTAAAACGTCTTACATGTTGGTCAACTCCAACAAAGCTGCTTCGCTGGGAATGCGTATTCTAGTCAACCCACGTCTGAACTTCCCTGACTCACATGCATAGACATAGGGTGGTCGGGGGCGAGTGGTTAGATTCAGATACCTGCTGCTGGCCGCGATCAGGCTATCTATTTTTACGGATCAGCAGCCTGGTGGCCATGGAGCTAGAATTGCGAAGCCTTGTGCGACCTACCAATACTATGCCTATCTAACTTATATTAATGGTAACGTTGTATATTATGTAAGTTCTCAGCCAACCCACCACGCTTTTGGACTATCAAAAAGTCGATGACATATGTCAAATAGTATAAGTAGTTCATAGCTTAGTTATGATCACCATATGCATGCTGTTGCCGCGTGTGTGCGGTGAGGGTCCTGATTTACAGTAACAGATTGCACGTGGTCCTGGTGCGCCATGTGACGTCGATCCTGAGCTTTCAATCTCAGGATGTTATGAGAGGTGACTATGATGCTGTGACATTAGTTTTCGTCATTGATAGCATGCACGGGATCTGTTAACCAGTAAGCCGGGATCATATCAATATACTATATGTAGTCTCGGTCTAAAAATCTTATTGGTAAATAAATATACTCTGCTAGAGCTTGCGAATCACCAAGCTGAGCTCGTAACTATGTAAGATAGTGTCAAGCACGTGACATGGGACAGGGAGCGGCCCAGTGGTTGGATAATCATGTCAGGCTTAACGTGGGGATGCGCTGCCTCGTCATAAGCGAGAAGATTCAATACGAGTACTGATTTACTAGTAAAAAAAAAGGGAAAAAAGGCACGTGACATGACATTGAGGACCTACGGACAAAATATATTTATTACAACATGCACATCTATGGCCAACTTATTACTCGAGTACAGTACCAGAGGTTATATATGTGTATGTGCCAGAGCTGCATTGTATATACACTCTACTACTCGGAGGTCCCATGAGTCAATACTCACAGCATGCACACTGCACGCACGCTACACACCCAGGCAAGTTGCGGAGAGTGGCCAACGAGCAGAGTTAATTAGGTGGCAGGTTCGGGTGTGACAATTTAGAGACAATATCCCTGTAGAATTGAAAAAGTTCATTATGACAGCAACGTTAACTTTATATGAGATCAAGATGACCGATACGGATGACCGATAGGGGCAGTGAGCGGAGCTGGATAATCACACAAGGCCTAACCTGGGGGGATGCGCTGCCTCGTCATAAGCGAGAGGCTTCAATACGGGTACTGAATTACCAAAAAAAAAAGATGACCGATGGTATTAGGACTCGTTGAGCAGCGCATGAGCGGATTGAGGTGCTACCAAGCAGGTTGGAGCTTCGACAGGATTTTGAATTTCATTCTTTTCTAGGCAGCCACCTATCAACTGGCAGTGTGCATATGCAGCGTGCGATAATTCATGGGCCCTCCGAGTATCAAAAGGTTCTAAGCTCATGAGATTGATATGATATTGCTGGGCACAAGTGACCACAAAATTCCCCAAGCTAATATTACCATTACCTTGGTAATAACATCTATCTTTTAAGGGACCACGTCGAGCACCAGAATTTACATCTAGCCTACTGCTTACTATACACGTATAATGTCAGAATTCGGGAAAAACATAGAGCCGGCTTCGTGAGAACTGTAGCTCTGAGTACTATTGCAGCGGCTGGAGCGTCATTCCAAGAAATTCTCTTTGTTTTGCTTCTAGTTTCTATTGACTACTAGATGTATGGGACTATGTATGTAGGGATGAGTACGTTACGCCTGTCTAGTACTGAGATTATTTTTTATTCGTTTTTTTGGGGAAAAAGACACTGCCCGTCTCGTGCAAGACAATCATAAATACATATAGCCAAGATCGAAGCAAGGGCTTAAACTACTACAAGCATTATATTAACTGAATACAATAGATGTAAAATTACATCAACCACCCTTATGGTGACAAATCCCAAAGATGCCTTGCTTACATATTCAATATACAATCTTCAACATCACCGAACCCTTACAACTTCATTGATTCAGGTGGCCCCAAGTAACTTGGCTTAGCTCCACCCAAGTTCTCAACAATTTTCTCGAAAACGACTCCCGGTTCAATAGCCTAGAGCTTCAGGGTCCTCTTTACTGTGCCCTTAACTACGTGTTTAGTCGTGCTGATCTAGGTGCTACCATCAGCTGCCATCTGGAGACAACCGGCTGGCATGTTCATTGGGAAGACATAGGAGATGTATTGGATGGTCTGGATCTCGTTGTCATCAAGTTGAATGGAATACTTTAACGGTCGCGAGGGATCTTGATTCAGCGCTCTAGCAAGGTAGACAGTGATATTGGCACCATAGGCTGGTTGAGTAAAGAGGTAAAGGTCGTAATCGAGAGCGGGAGAGGAAGGAGGTGATTGGGTAGCGGCTAATCGTGGGAAAAGTGATACCTGATAAAGTCTTTCTAAGGCGTGTGATAACCTCATAACGGAAATCTCCGGATTTAGTTTTACGTGAAGTCTGTTCTGCCTCAATGGAAACTGTCCTATCAGACTCGACGAACCTGTTCTTGAAGTTCTAGGGATGACAGTCTTTTGGATAGGAACGTTGATGCCGGGAGCGCCAAAGTTGCCATAATCACCAGAGGTGTTCATGATATATCGATGAATCCGATGTTGTAACCTTCAGGGGCGGTATCCCAATCGATGGTAACCGCTACACCTGTATCCTGAATTGCGCTAGACGTAGAGTCGATAAAACCCTTGGATGGTGAAACCTTGACACAAGGATTGTGTGGCTTGACCTCCTAGTTGAAAGAGGCAGCTCCCTTGCTGAAGATCTCGATCCAGCGTGACTTGACGCCATATGGGTCCATGGCAGGCAGGACAAGGGTGTTGTTATTGAATGAGACAGTGTTATAAAAATCATCACCTGGAACGCCTCCATTGCTCGATTCAATAAAAACACCAAGGGGCCCAGCTAGGGAATTTTCTAGTAACTGAGAGTACAGTACGTGAGGGGTGGATGGGTATTTCGCATTGTCTGCTGCCAGTAGTTGTATCCATAGTGAGGCTGATCCATCATGTGGTTCCATTTACCTCCAAACAGCTTATGATACTGATCCGTCAATTTATGGTCATTGCTGAACCTTTCAATGACTTTTTTTTTTTTTTTTTTTTTTTTTTTTTTTGAACTCAGTACTCGTATGCACAACCTTAAGGGTCGTATGACGAGCCACCCGGAAACCCGAGTGGATTCAAGGGACAGTCAAGTTAGTCTGACGCCCTGCGCAGGCTAGGTACAAAATCAAAACAAAGCGAGCAAATAACAAAAAACGACGCAGCAAAACAAGACTATGTCGGCTCTCTTAACTACCAGTGAGGGGGCGGTAGAGGTAGGCAAAGTATGCCTCCACCGCATTCCACTCCTCCTCCTCTCCCTCTTCCTTCCTCCATATTGGTGTGTCCAATTCTTCCCACGTCCTGGCGTCCCCGATGAGCTCCTTGCGCTGCTGGTGGTGACGGTAGCATTAATGCCGGGGAAAGGTCCGAGAACAATCCGGCTTTGGAAAGCTTCCCATTTGCCCTTGGTCTTACCACATCGATCTTCTTCCGCTTAACGAGATCGCAATTAGTTTAGACTTGCCAATGGTTCCGACGATGATCGCATTCTTTGTAGGGCCGGAAAATGTGAAAGAAGTAGTTTTTTTTTTTTTTTTAATTCAATACTCGCATATAGGTATTCCCATGGCGAGGTAAAAGAAGTAGTGTTTTCAAGCTTCAGGGGCATATCTAGAGTGGTCACACGCTTAAAATCAGCGGCGAGGTCGTTTGCAGCTCGTACAACACCAAGCCAATCTGAGTACAATGCAAGGTCAGTTCCCACTCGTTGAGAATGTGAATATATGAAATGAAGTTAATTCAAGTACATACCATTGCCGTCAACGGTCAATTGAGCAGATTTCCCCTCAAGACGAGCTCAATAGAGCACTTTGTTTATCAAATGCGACAGTCTTCTTTTGACCTAGTGCTGCCACAAGTGAGATATAGTATGCAATGACAAAAGCCAACACGTTCACCTACCGCCCCAGCATGGCTAGAAACGTATTATCGCTACCGGAAGGGCTTGAGGCTTTCGTTAAAGTTGCTTGGACTTCAGATTGAAGAAGCAAACGAAATGCGCATAGAAATAGTTATATTTACAAGACAAATAACCTGCTTGGGAACTGCAGTTTACGTCAAAGGAAGATTGAAAGTACTATTATCATATCTATCACGGGAAACTTAGAGGGATGGTAAATTACGATCTCGAACACACCTTTCTAGCTAGGGCCCTAGGGCCGGGTAAAGAGAGAGTTCCTTATGTAGTCGGAACTCTCCAGTCTGCTCCAAGACTAGCCATCACGGACACTTCTACGCATGTATTCCATGATACTCATGGGGTAGCATAGCCGGCATTCAATCCAATAATGGAGATGAGCTGCCCCTGCACTAGTAGCTTAATTACTCTACAAGCGATTCTAAGCTTGAAAATACCAATATTGTTACACAGACTGGAAATAAATGATAATATAGGTTAAAGACTGCTATGAACAAGTTCTTGGCTAACGGCTTGCAATCTGGATGATAAATGCGGCGGAATAAGTCCCGGCAAAACCCGGGGTTATTTCAATTGGGGGTATGGGCAGCCAAGCCAATATTGGTTAAGTCAATCAAAATGTTATGATTAGCTGAGTACTGGACAGGCACACTAAATTATTTTTCTATATGAATTTAGTATGTTCCATAGAAGTTGAGACACCAAACCTAGGAACCAGTATGTATTTGTTGAATGTCGTCATTCGAAGTAAGTACTCTGAGAGGTCAATTCTTAAACCCAATGCATATCAAAACCATTGTTGATATTTTGCTTTCATGATTTCGGGACGCGTACATGCCTTATCATCCTGCCGTGATTCCAGGACTTTCCCTGCAAACTCAACATGGATGGTACTTTAAGGATAATGAATTTATCTCGGCTCCACACCTAGGTATATAGTTAGGCTGCCTAACTAATTTGCCGTGTCAATTATCCTGTCTTGAGCACGAACAATTAGAAAGGGCGAAGTGAGGCCATTATCCGAAGAACAAGGAGTCCTTTTTTTTTTTCGAAATCAGTACTCGTATGCACAACCTTAAGGGTCGTATGACGAGCCACACCGGTCAGTCAAGCTAGTCTGACGCCGTGCACAAGCTACGTACAAATAGCAAGACGACGCTAAACAGAAGGAAAAAAAGAAAACGAAAACCCCAAAATATGCGTAACCGGTGTCTCCCTAATGTCCAGCGAGTGTGCAGTGGGGGTGGGCGAGACTCATACCTCCTCCAGAGGCCTCCCGTCGCAGCGATGGCTAGCCACTATGGGCCCAGGACTGGCACTTTCCAGCGTCGACATTATGGCGTGTTGCCTTGCCTAGCGTCCGGCAAGGGGGCGGTAGAGGTAGGTGAAGAATGCCTCCACCGCACCCCACTCCTCCTCCCCCCTCCTCTTTTTTCCAAATTGGTGTGTCTAAGTCCTCCCACGTCCTGGCGTCCCAGATAAGTTCCTGGCGCTGCTGGTGATGCTTGGGGCAGTCGAAGGTGATGTGGAAGCCGTCCTCCGATGGGTGGTCGCAGTTGGGGCAGGCTGGGGAGTCTACCTTGCGGATAGAACCAGGAGTCCTAAAGTCCACAGTTTGTGGCGAAATGAGAAATAATTCCTCATAATTCCTCAATTGGAAGAATGTTCCTACGGCACGTTGTAGATAGTTCTAAGGAATGTTTTTACATCTAAACTGCTAGTTTTTGAACAAATTCCAAAAATTGAGAAATTGAGTCGGACCCTGTCTTTCATGGATTAAAGAAAAACTATCAAAAGGTAGTCTGGTTAGCACAACGGCCTCTGAAGGAGGTCGCTTCAGAGGTCGTTGTGCCAACCAGACTAATCAAAAGGCATCATCAGCTTTTAATTATATTGGGTTCACTGGTACAGATGCATGGAATTTGAAGAAAAGGTGAGTACACATATGAGCAAGGCACTTAGCACCAGGTATACTGTAAGGGGTGGCAAGTAAGGATCGGAAAGTTTAATTCTATCAGACTCACAGGCTGCGACTGGCAAGCGAGAAAGTGGGGCAAGGGAAGAACGCGGGATCTGAGAAAGATAGTGGAGGATATCGCCAAAAGAAAAAAGGAGCTTGGGCCGGGCGCAGTTCAACTGGTCAAGGCACTTAATGGTCTGGAAGGGAATGAGGAGGACTCGAGGCAGACCGTCTAGCCAACACGCGACAGAAAAGGAGGGGAGCGATAAGAATCAAACAATGGTGGAAGGCTAAAGGGGAGAGGGAGAGGAAAGTAAGGGGCACAGGCATGGGAAGGGCGGTGAGATGGGAAAGGAAGGCTTTGGTGAATATCACGAGGCAGGACCGGCAAGGAAATCTCCTCTGGTGGAAGAGAAAGATAGAACCTTGGCTGGAAGATCCATTGTGCAGAGGCTACGGGAGATTCCAAGATACTGGGGCACATGTGGCCCTAGTCTGTAGGGATGGTGAGAGTTTAGGAAGGAGGTTTGGAAATTGGGAGGAGATGGATGATATGAGGAGGATTCTCAGGAGGAAGCGAGTGGAGGGCAAAATTGTGACCTTCGATCTTGCAGAATTTTTCTTTGGCAGTTTACCGCCAATCTGAAGGGGGTGAACCCCCGGAGTCACTCATGTCACGGAACGGGCCGCTTACCTAGGCACTTTGGCCACGGTAGCCGATGGGGAGGAGAAAGGGATCACTCTGGCACTCGGCTCCAACGCCGACAAGCTCCTGATCTTGACAGACTCCATGGCAAGCAAGCAAGCCCTCCTCAACCTCGGCAAAGGCGCTCCACCCAGATCCGGCATCGAACGAGAATTGAAGGACCTCCTGCACAAGAGGGCACACCTACAGACAGCGATAGGATGGGTCCGCAGCCACATAGGCATCCCAGGCAACGAAAGGGCAGACAAGAGGGCGGCATACGAATCAGCCTTGGGCCGCATTGCCGGGACTCAACAGGTGGCAACAGCAGCAGGTATCGGGACGGCAGCCAAGGCCAGGCGGAAGGACATGCGATCGGAACCAGGGTACGGATCCAACAGGTGCCTATGGCACCGACACGCCCTATCGGCCTACACCTGGCTGCGCACCAACCGGGGCCCACAGAACTACTGGCTCCACTTCATACGCAAGGTCGACTCCCCAGCCTGCCCCAACTGCGATCACCCCTCGGAGGACGGCTACCATATCACCTTCGATTGCCCCCACCACCACCAGCAACGCCAGGAGTTCATCGGAGATGCCAGGACTTGGGAAGACTTGGACACTCCAATCTGGAGGAAAGAAGAGGGGGAGGAGGAGGAGTGGGACGCGGTAGAGGCGTACTTCGCCTACCTCTACCGCCCCCTCGCCGGACGTTAGGAAAGTGCGCATATTTGATATATACTGCGTTGCTTTATGTTATTCACTTGTGTCGTTTTGATCGTGTACGTAGCTTGCCCAGGGCGCCAGATTAACTTGGCTGTCCCTTGAATCCACCCGGGTTTCCGGGTGGCTCGTCATACGACCCTTAAGGTTGTGCATACGAGTACTAAGTTAAAAAAAAAAAAAAAAAAAAAAAGTGAACCCCCGGAGGTTTAGGTGGGGGAGCGGAAAATTTGTGAAGGGAATTTATTTCTTAAATTACTCGCTTCCCTTTGCGCATCTGAAAAACTAGAGAGACTGAGGGCTCAGGTCCTAGACCATCAGAACCTTGCCATGGCCACAAGCTATATGCGAGTATTGAATTCAAAGAAGAGAAAAAAAAAAAGGAGAAAAACAAATATAAACCTCATGTACTAAGAATTGGAGTCCATAAGTAAGCTAATTCATTGTGTTTGGTGATTTTCTATGGTTACTCAAATAGGTAGGCATATCACCAACCACTCAGAATATTTATTTCTTAGTAATTGTTTCAAAGGGGGGATTACAATGCGTGAACTAACCATCATAATATAAGTTTTCTAGTCAAATAGGGCAGCTTTTGACATTTAGGAGGGAAGTGACAATGGGTAATCAATATTGTTAACGTTCACTGTGAAAAGGACTTCTCGAAATTCATATCAAAAATTCCTCAATAGAGCAGCTTAGCTGTATCCCTCTTATTTGAAAGCTTAAGACATGATTCAATTCTGAATTATATAGTCTACCATTTTTGTACTGTAATTTTAATTTAGCTGACTCAGCGATACTTCCTAAGCCTCCCAAAAGAGGCTTGGCTCGTTCGACACTCTACCACTGGGGTATACCTTTGTTTACTTTCCGTGGTTGTAAACTGAAGTGGGAATATATGTGACTCTCAAACAATTAACGTGTGAAGTTGCTCACCTTTGTTGGAAGGTTGGTAGTCATGAGCATGCTTAGAAGGTTCATCAAAAGGAGTGGTACAACATGCACAGTGGTACAATAGTGGCAAGTGGGGACTTTGAGGGTCTCGCAACCACACAAACGGGGACCCGAGGCTCTGGAAACATTAATGTAGTGCCGGGTCACGTAGCTTCTCAGGGGATCCGGAATGCTTAAAACCCGAGCTCTCCTGACCCCACCTGTTCGCTAGGCTCTCTCACTAACTAGGCACTATTCCTAGGTTGTTTTTGCAGACATTCTACCGCAATGTTCTTTACATTCATGATATTTGCAGCTATAGAGTACGGGGTATAAGAAAGTCTACCACGTTTATCGGTGTGATGGTGGGGTAGATTCGGAGTAGTGGTGAGGGTTGACAGGGCTAAATTCCATGTGGGGTTGTTTTGGCAACCCATGGGATTGGATTTTACTAGAGCTAAGTACTGCATACAAGGAATATAAGACCCGATTCAAACGTTAGGCAAAAAATCTTAAATCAGCCTTCTTGGCACCAACCTGGATGCCGAGGTACTTAACTTAGTGGTCCTTTATCAGATTCTGAATGCTGTAGAGGCCTAGGCAACAGTATCCTATCTTCTTTGTTCAGATGCTGGTGAATTTCAAAGTAAGTAGTCTGGTTGGCACAACACCCTCGTACAAAGTAAGCCTGATCTGTTCGAGAGGTTTTGGCAGCTGGTTAGTGGATACAGCTCTAACAGGCCTGAATTGAACAAAGCGTTAGGTAATGGTAGATTAAATGCAGCACAGTATGCAGTGAAGTCTCGATATCAGCGGACCAGTAGATAAGGAGTTGCTTCTAATGCGAGATTGCCAAAATTGGTTATGTGAAGGATACACTTGCCTAAAAGGGGAATGTGATTGTCCCATATTCGCGATAAAAAAATCCTCCCCTTCATAAGTAACATTGGCTTTATCAGTACTACTAAGTAAGGTACTAAGAAAGTTTCTTATTTATTTTTACAAGGGTTTCTTATTTTCCCATAAAAATTTGGCAGTCATCGCTCAGTTGCCTGCCAGTATCGTATGCTTATATCGAGACTTCACAGTAGTATATTGGCTCGTCTGATATATCTATATGGGCCACAAGACGGGGATTTTCTATTCGTCAGTTTCATCGGATATTGATATTGATATTGATCGGTCAATGTCCTCAGGTGATCCCTCGAGGCATTCCCGGACTTATCCTAAATAGTCAGGGGAATTCCGATGTGAGTCACGGTTACTCATATCTAGTTGCTCACATCTAGGTTCACAAATATGCCTCGGAAAAGTGCTCATACTATGTGAGTCGTTTTTCACACTGTGTGAAAGTTGAGTGAGCAAAGATGTGCAAGATGTGAAGCAAGATGTAAGTCACGGTTACTCACATCTAGTTGCTCACATCTAGGTTCACAAATACGCCTCGGAAAGGTGCTCACACTATGTGAGCCGTTTTTCACACAGTGTGAAAGTTGAGTGAGCAAAACCACACAGAACGTGTGAATGTTGGGCTACTCACATGCAGTGCACACTTTTGTATTCACTTATAACATTCACATAACGTGTACATACAATAGTGAACTAGAAGGTGAATGTTCTATTACTCACTTTTCTTGTACCATAGTGGCTGTCACTTCACCGGCTGATATTAAAATCCACAGCAATCATGTCTATATAGTATGTGGCAGGTTATTATGAATATATATATAATGAGCGACACCGTCTAGCCTCCCTAACTCAGTATTATTGTAAAGACTAAGCCGCACACTTTATGTATATGATGGAGTAAGTATGCGACCCTAAGGCCCTCCGGGGGGTATCTGGTTATGTACGTAGGTACGGCGCAGGGAGCGGCCCGGCGGTAGGATAATCTCTCAGGCACAACCTGGGACGATGCGCTGCCTCGCCAGCTTCAATGCGAGTATTTGATTCACAAAAAAAAAAAGACCCTAAGGCCTGCTGTTGATAGTCTGGTTTGGCACCTACTGATAACGCTAGCAGTTTCCCAACAAGACTAGCAGTTTCCTAGTAACGGTATTAGTCTGGTTTTGCTTATCCTGAAGCGATAACACGCCTAAACGGGACAGAACAGACACTACACCTTCTTAAAGCGTATCCAGATGTGGCTGTCTGGGAATTTCATGTTCTATGCCATTAGAATCTTCAATAGGTTTTGACTGGGGAGTAGTCGGTTTAGTTGGGAGCCACCTTGCTGAACGCATTAGCGTTAGTAGGTTCGAATCCTGCCTCGCCCCAAGGATTTCCTAACAGCCAAGGAGCACGGATTTGGGTTCCTCAAGGGAGCTTTCCCCATGCTAGCTCAAAAAAAAAAAAAAAAAAAAAAAGGTTTAGACTCCGAGGACGAAGATCAGCTTTACTTTTACTATTGGAGAAATCACATGATCAAAAATATACAGCTCTTAAAGAAGATTGGTATGAAGCGGCTCATTCTGGATATGTCCAACAATGCTGGCGGTTTGGTGATACTTGGAATGGAGACCATACGGAGATTTTTCTCCGAAGCCGAACCCTTCTATGGTGTCGACTACAGATGCTCACCTTTCACAGACTTTATTCTCAAGGCCCAAAATGTGACTGCTAGACTTAACCAAATTAACGGCAAGCCATTTGCCTTCGCAGACAACCTTTTAAATCCTCCAGTGGCAAAGAGAGACGACTACTCCGTACTTCACCAAAATCGGGCGATTCAACCAATTAGGTGCCTCACGGCCGTTCCTTCCGGAAGTGGATTTCACATTTAAAGGCGACTCACCTTTCCCCATCGAGAATGTGGTGATTGTGAGTATTCTTCTATGAGGCTTTGGCAAAGGTTTCTGATATCTCACCTTGGTAGCTCATATACGGGCAATGCGGTTCTACTTGTGCAATTACAGTCGAGGCATTGACTGGCATTGGCGTCGCCACCGTTGTTACAGGAGTCAGCCCTGTGTATCTGGTAATAAAACCATGCAATATATCTGCGGTATTAAAGGGTAAAATCTCTTCCAATCACCCCCCCTCCCAGGTATAAGAAATCACCCCCTCACGGCCTGCGCCAGCCTCTCACACCACTCCGGGTCTTCCCATATCTGGTCCTAACTACGTCCCTTCCTAACGGACTGACTCGGGACAGGTAGAAAGTTTCTCCGGCCTGGGACAGGTACTTCTTACCTGTCCGGTGATTAGATAAGTCCCGTCATGGGACTACAACCGCAACAACAACTACGGCCGGCCACAACTTACAACAACAGCTACAGAAAATCGACCAATTCCACTACTTATCATTACTACACCCACGCTGGGTAATTAATGGATCCATTGCTCCCTTCAATTGGCGCATGATCGATTCAAATCTACCAGCTATAGAAGTAGCAGAACCAGGAGAACCTACACTACGAGCGGAATCTACACTACGAGCGGAACCTACACTACGAGCGGAACCTACACTATGAGCGGAACCTACACTGCAACAACCACATGATATCTATGTTAACCAAGGACATGAGTTGCTAGTTCGCTCACTATATATGCAAGAGCAACTACATCAATCTCTCACTGGCGAACAGGCTGAGCACTTTGCAAGCTTGCAGCAGGCCCACACAACGAAAATGCAGCATATGTTTTGCTTGCCAACTGCACCTGCACCTGCAGATGATATGGGAGTAGAAGACATGTCCGATAATGTCTCTAATATACTACATCAAAAACTGATCATCCAAGAGTTTGTACCACCTGCTCTTAACAAGTTCTGGCAAAAAAGGGTTAAGGGAAAAGCTAAGGCACGTGCTCTAAGCCTCTAACTGGTGCAGAGTTGACTGAAAGAAATTCACATTCCAAAAAGCGCTGTGGAAGGGGTGAGATTAGCCATCAAGAGACGCAGGAGGTTATTTCTGTAATTCCTTCTACTGCTCCAATGTAAATTAGTAGCAATAGATCATTTGCTTTGGAAATAAACTCTTTCGATATTTCCGCCATATAACTCTCGTCTCTGCGCTGCCTCGTCATAAGCGAGAGCTTCAATACGAGTACTGATTTACCAAAAAAAGAAAAAAAAACTCTCGTCTAATCACTGGACAGGTAAGAAGTACCTGTCCCAGGCCGGAGAAACTTTCTACCTGTACCCAGCCGGACAGGTAACAAGTACCTGTCCCGAGTCAGTCCGCCCATCCGCTATGCCAGAGCTGCTCAGTAGATGTGCTGCATTCTGCGCTATCCCCTCCTCACACAACCCGCACAAAGGGCTCTCCGCCCTGCCCACCTTGTGCAGCCACCAGCGCTGCGGACCGCGGTCAGTGACTATATATGTCAACCCCTGCAATGCCCCTCGGCCCCACTTCGACTGCTTAGAGGGTCGTCCATTGTGTAGGCCTGTCGGATGCCTGCCGGTGTGATAACGTCAGGTCGTAGCATCCTCCTGCCTACCCATGCCACCTCTTTGGCCTTCTTGTCTGCCCTCTCGTTGCCTTCCGCTCCGCTGTGTCCCTTCACCCACATCATTGTCTTGCCGCCCTTCCCCATCTCCTCTGCTGCTAGCTCTTCTATCCACGACCGTGGCTGCTCAAAGCACAAATTCTGAAGCCGACCAATGGCGCCCTGACTGTCGAGTGCTACCACTGGTCTTCCCGCCTGCCAGGCGCGCACTACTCCCAACATCTCCGCGTCCATCACCGTGGCCATAGAGCCCAGATACATTCCCTCCTCCCACTGCTCACTCGCTCTCCCCCCGACTGCAGCTGCTGCTACTACCTCCTCCCGCCGTGACCCATCTGACCATGCAGTCACCTCCTCAACTTTCAGCTCTGTCACGCGAACCTCCCTTCTCCTGCCCCTGCTATCCCCAGACATCCAACGCAGAACCGCATCTGGTTCTATTCCCTTCCGCAGTATCTCCTCCGCGCTTGCCTTCAACTCCGGTAACGCCCTCCCATATACTGATGCTGCCCATCGGCCTTTTCGTTCGCATCCACGTCTTCAAGTCGGGAATAATTATAGAACGTTAAGGGGTGTGTGTAGCCAGGAGGTCTCTAGCTTACCTACTTAGGGCAAAGATCCAATGATTTCAGGGTAATGTCTAATCTCGCGTTGAAGAAATCAACTTTGCTGGAATTATGTGGTGAACCCAGACATCTCTGCTGAGCTCACAAATAGCTCAAGCATGCATATTCCCATGACACGGACTTTATTTTCATTAATGATGAATTCGTATAACTCCAAAATTCGCTATCATTACCTGACGTGATATCAAAGTTGCAGATTCTTATGTTCTTTGCCGAGTGCTAGACCTAAAGGAGATATTGAAGACACAAGCGTAGTTATCCCCGGATGCAGGCAGGCATGATGAACCCTACTAGCATGAGGTGTAGCAAACAGTGATAAACAACCTCATGCAAGCTGGATTTGTTGTAATACCTCACCTTACAGTTTTTTGAGTTATTCTTTTAGAAACTTTTTTTTTCATTTGCCCTCCTGATACTGAACCCCAGCCTGGAAAAATGGAAATTGGCATATATTGTAGCCCGGGCATGTGTGGCTAGTCTCGTGACTAGACGCTGACATGCACGTGGGGCTATAGATTTCTGGAATACGTAAATACACACAGGAGGTGGGTCGTGCAACCAGACTACGCAAATACTATGTAGTAGATAGTCTGGCGGGCTGTAGCAGAGTAGTCGGTTACCGTGTCAGCACTACTAGGAGTTATCAGTGCAAAAAATATTGCCAAGTCTTTACTCAATGTTTGTTTGACGACACTCCCATCTCATCTTCACAACATCTCAAACAGTCTTTTGTTCATCGCGAAACGCCTTCCTGCTGCTTGTCTACCTATATGTAGCTCACTTTGCCCTCAACAGCAAATTACAATCTGAACATCCTAGTATAGCTATTAGCCATTCTCACGGCTGCAGCCCTTCTGCGTAGGCTGAACCTAAAGTGTGAACGTCTATCAAGACCCAAACGGCCAAATAGTCAGACTCAGCCCCAAAGTTTGTCTTTGGCAAAAATAACAATAGGATACTCAAGGTATGCTTCCTCTCACCCTGCTGAATTACACAGCACCCCGCTACCCCCACATGCTCATTGCCATTGTAGTAGAGCAAAATAGAGTGGGCGGGCTACACTTATTTCAATGTTGAGGCAGACAAACAGACCGCCAGGCTAACATATGAATTCAGTCCTTTGCTCGATTCCTATAGAGTAATCTACAAACAAAAGGCATCCAGTCTATCTGAAAATGAGTACTCGTGTCTCGCCGCATACCTTGACAATGAAAATACCAACAGAGACCCGACATAATGGCATTGCTTCTTCACCACGTACCAGCACTCAGGTCGGCGAATTGCCGTGGGAAGGCTCTACTGACTGCCATCGGGCAAAGATACCAATCTATGCACCGGTCCAAGACTTAGGGCAACGGGTCCTTGTTCACTGGGACCGTGGTATTGATGTGCGGTCCGCCGGCCCCCACATAATGACTATTTTGAGGAAGATTTGGGGCGCCGAAAGGCAGCTCCGTGCTAAGCAAGGCACGCTTGCTAGCCGTCAGCTCTCGCATACGACAAACTCTTCGGTACTCCTTCAACAGTCTCTGTATCAAACTGCAAAATGGGAGGAGATTCTTAACCGCTACGAGCAAGCGCTAGATAGCCTCGTCTTCAAACGCTTTCAGTTAGTTAGAGTGAAGGCCCAAGCCGGCAAACATGTTCCTCAGGGAGCTGGCCGAGTGTACTCAAAAGTCGTTGGATATTCACTTCCAAAGGTCGATATCAAAGCAAGCATTGAGATCCACAATACGAACACCATAATTTCACTGCCAGTACTACAAAGTGATCTGGATGACAGTACGACCCAAGTTTCCAGTGATGAGCTGCAAAGGAGCATTACGAGTCCCGACGAAGAGGCGCAAATCTCTATGGAACAGGATGGGGCGGAACCCGAATCCGAAGTAAAGCAGGAGGGAGAAAGCAAAGTGGCCGCAGCCAATGAATATAGTCAACAATATACTAAGGAGGGACAGGTGGAAAAGAACGGTGGCGAAACCAAAGACATCACAGCCTATGGTTACCAATATACCGTGGAGACTCAGACCTTTGATGAATTGGAACAAACGCTAGAGGAAGTTTCGCAGATAGACTCTATCAAGAAGGCCCAATGCTCTAAAGAAACTTGCATAATCTGTCAAGCACAACTCTCTCGGCTTAAGGATACCCATCCTGGGCTTGAAAATTCTGTCATTCGCCTCAACAGCATCCAGAATATATGTCTCCTCTGTCTTGGAGAGCTGTGGGACAGGTATGGTGAGTTTGCAAAGCGGCTGGTTCCAGTCCTTGGCCTGATCACTGCTAGACCAAAATGCTTCTTGTAGTTTTATAACCACCTATCCTGAGAAATCTTCTTTGTGTTTTTCCAATTGGTTCAGTCTCGCAGGTATGTTGAGGGATTGTTGAGGGGACTACCTATGTAATTTCTCAAGTCCTCTTGGTTTGCATTCTCGATTTGAAACATTGCTGAATGCCTAGTATTGTTGTGTTCAATATTTTGGGGTGTTTGTTTCACGTCTTGGTTACTCCGCAAGTACTCCTATAACACTTTCTCGATAAAACCTCATCGAGTTGGTTTAAGCTGAAAAGTACTTAGTCAGGACCGGATATTTCTAATTTCTAGAGTCCCATTGGGCTATTCAGCATTCCTAATTTGAATGATATTATTGTCTTCGATATTTCTTCTTTCCTTTTTGGGAGGGTTGTTTGCTCCGTACGTCTTGCTGATGAAAATCTTGTTCCATGTATCTCGGATTTCAGGCTAAAGGAGTTTTCAGGCGTGACTGGATACCTTTTAATCGTTGCAGTTAGTTTGGCATTTCCCCGGTTTTTGAGGGTGACCAGGGTTCTTCCAGTACCATATGTTGTACGTTAGCCTAGTTGCACAACCGTTTTAATCGGTTGTGAAGCAAGTTCAGGGTAAAGCTGTCCTGAAGCTAATCAAAGCAAGATGCGGCTCAGCTTGCTGCTCAACGCCCCAACCCGACAGAAGAGGTAGGAAGCTTAAGTAGAAGTACCATCGCCCCGCGAGTGGCAATTCACCCTTGCGTTGGAAGCAAGTACCGTCCAGGAACAACAGCATCGAATTCTGAGGTGGTGCACACCAAAAGTCTTTTCCCCCTTCCATGTGTCATAGCACCAAGCCACATCTTAAAAAGCATAGGTTTGGCGCCAAGCCCCATACTTTTCAAAATAAAAGATTTTTGGTGTGCACCTCCGTAAGCTCCGTAGTTACTTCATGAATTACAGCGTCAGAAACGAATCTAATCGACCTCAAACTTCATTATTTGACCATACATAAGTTAGAGTTTTCGATTATTGAATCGACTGATTGACCTCCATTTATGATAATAATTTGTAAATTGAAAGAACCAGATGGCCAAATGACAAATGGCCGAGCCAAAGATTTGATACTGTTTTGAAAGAGGCAAACTGAACCTTTTGACATCCCATGTCCCTAATTTCATACTATTGTGTCCCTATAAACCAGACTAGCCCCTACCCTAGCTACTATATAGCTACTAGGGACCTATTTACAAGAGGGAGACGACCGGGTATGCCGCCGGTAGAGGGAAGCGACCGACCATACCCTTTAAGTTGACCATCACGAGTTTGATTCTCAACACATTGGTGATGGCGACCCTGATCAACTACATGAACCCTGTATAAATTGACGTCAAGGGGTACTCGCAGAGCTATGGATTGGATGGAATTACGTACAAGATATATTACAGTTACAGCACCCACTCTTGCCCCAGTATAAATAATATGCACTGAACTAAGCACATCATTGAATCATACCATTACCAGATTGTACTTGGAAAAAATCGCAATACTTGAGCTTGTGGTTGTTGAGATATAGAGCGGTGGAATCATTATGGCCTTTATCAGATCATTACACCATACCTCCCTCGGGTACAGTCAGGTGGCAGAGATATACACACGGTGCATAAAACGGCCTGTGCATAAGGCGCTTGATTCAGATGTTGACGCGCGCCCAATCGCTAAAATATGCCAGCTCAGTAAAGTCTCAGACAGCAGGCTGAAGGTGCGGAGAACAGTGATAAATCGGTCTGGACACGAGAACAAGAGAACAGTAGAAACGTAGGTATCGATACGTTAAATATCACCAGTACATCTATTACAATGTCTGATCAAGTGCCGTTATCTACCCAACTCTCGCGGTAGAGCCAACTGCTCCAGCATGCAACGGGTATACAGACTTTGAAAAGAGGAAAATCATAGGACTCTATGAGTATAGAATATCCCTTCAGGAGATTGCAGACCGAATAGGTCGGTCTAAGTCTGGAGTTCAAACCTGCACCAAGCGATATGAAGAGTGAGGGAAAACAAGCAAAGACCAGGACGTTCTAAGAAAATTACGAAAGAATAGCTTGATGAAACTTAGGTTCTATACCTGATATTCGACTCGAAGTATTTATGCAGGACAACTCATCTATACATACGCCTAATCTGGTGAAGGCGTTTTTAAGGATAGTGACTGGAAGGTTGCGGAACATCCACTATGCTCTTCTGATGTCAATCCAATTGGGCATGTTTGGAGGAAGCCCTAAATACCATTTGGAAGGGGTTCCGGAATTTCTTTTACAGTCACGTTGGACTTCTACGCCCCGTTGAGTTGCTGTGGTAATTAAGGCTCAAGGCTGACATACCAAGTACTAAATTTCCTTTGATCTTGTACTCCTGTTGGGCTCTAGTCTGGCGGGCGCCGCGTCTCGCAGGTATTTTGCTATACAATCCACGATTTCTGAGGTTCTGTGCGGTGCGGTTAATTCCGTCTGACACATCGCCTAATCTGATCAAGCGCCCTTATGGGCCGTTTTTATGCACTGTACGTATACCTTTGCCACCTGACTGTACGTCCAATGGACATCAAAAGATTCATACCAAGTCACCTACTGTCGATGTCTATGTGCAAACATGTTCCAGAAACTAATACAGTTGCGACACAAACAACTTGAGGTATGGAGTGACACACGGTGCAAGCCACCTGGAACCAAACTGCGGTATTTCCCGACGTTAATTTTACCTACGGTCACACAGAGCTGCTTCTTAGCAACGTAACACACTCCAAGGGCAATCGACTAGCTTGAAAAGGTGAATGCGTTGAATATCACCGAACGCTTCAACCAAAAGATACAAGATCAGAAGCAGATAACTGCATTCTCGGTCTCTAAGCGAGGCTCAGCCGAATACTTAGAAATTCAACGCTGCTCCAGTGTGGACTTGGTGAGATCTGGAGCAAGGGTACAAGATAGTCCTAAGCTTTGTACAGTTAGTACAGCAGGCTAGGCATTTGCGTTGTAATATAAATAGCCACTACCCTACCACTGCCTGAGTAACGCGTGGACGCAGATATACCTCTTGAAACTGTGTAATTCGTTACCTCCAGTGATCTCGGAGATTGCTTCTCGTTGCCGCTGATTTCAAGTGATCGAGTGTCTGAGAAGCACAAGCATCGCGCACAATGTCAGGTGGGCATCGGCTACGGATGCGGATCTTCTTCATAACATATAAGCCGCCATACTGCATTGAGAGCCAGCACAAGGAATGCGCCATGCCAAACCTGGCTGGGAGACATGCCTCATGCATCCCACATCCTCGCACCGACGTGGCTACCACAAAACAGCAACACTGAACAATTCATGTTGCTGACAGTGGCCGGGAGGGAGTACTTACCAGTAGGACAGATATCTCAACTTGCGGACTTGCATACCTGTGTTCTCGTGTCTCAAGATAATATTCGAGGTTGGCCGGCGCACGGCTGGCTTGGCACTTGTCTCATCCACATGCATATGGGCCCGGTCATGTACGACTGGCATGGGTGCTCTCAGCCCCACGAGGTGACAGAGCTGAGAGAAAAGAGACAGCTTCTGCTCTACGGTTTTCCCAGTCTTCAACTCCAAGGGACGATCGACCCCACCTATAACAACATCGAACGTCTAGCTAGAGCATTTTGCAGGACGGTAAGCGAGTTCAGAACCGTAGGCAAGTGGAGCGAGCGAAAGCGATTGAGACCTCTCGGCTTAAGTTGAGGGTACGCTGAGTGCCTGAAAGGTCGGGGTTCAGCGATAGGGCAGCGAGAACCTGGTGTTGGCGCCAAAGATTTTAGCGAATGAGTTTCAGCCGCAATCATCAAATTCCAACTCGGTCACATACCAGAGCGAACGGACTTCCGATACCAAAGGCTTCAATCAGGAACGCTTCGGATTCACAAGAACAATTATTTGGAAGCAGAACCGATTGCGAATAAAATGAGTTCAACTGCTCGGCCCACGCAAGCTGCAGATAGATTAGGCCCTGATACTTTCGCGGAGCCAGTCAAGAGTGCGTATGAGTCTCCTAATCTGGATCCTGATATATTCAATCCTTCAATGTACATGTCCACAGTACGAGCATGGCTTCTAAATTCTTGGAGCGGCTATTAACGCACTATGAATATAAAGATTTGGTTGAAAACGAAGTCAGAATGTGTTCTTATTTTAGAATGAACTGATTTCTAGAGGTTTGCGACGAATACATCTTGCTAACAACAAGTAGACAAGCCACCTCCAACAGCTACAGTTGGCACTCAGTTAACCACTACCACTACCATATTTACAACTCCCCCCATGGGTACCTCCTCCTCTCTCACCGCATACACCCAACCCTTAGATACGACTTCTTCAGTCGTCGGCCCAGAGACGACGATAGACACTGCCAGCAGTCCCAATTCCATGCTCAAGAGTGTTAAAATCGGTATTGCTGTGGCAATCCCCATACTTTTCCTCCTCATCGGGGGGGCCTTATTCCTGTTCTTACGGCGGATACGTCATCCGCGCAATGAGAAGGACGAAGTTGGGGAAGTGATGATCATCCCAGGAAAGCATGGGCATCTCGATGAGGGCCAAAACAGTAGGCCATCGAGGCCCACCGGCTTTGTGCACCCAGGTCCACCCCCGCAAGCATCGGACGGGCATATGTATGCTCCACCGGCTATTCAGGATCCATCCGGATATCAACAAAGTGCAGCTGGCGTGCCGGTAGTGACCCCAGTGGCAAGACAGTCACCAGTGGACGAGGAAGAGTTTATGCACAGGCCAGTCTCACCGGTACATGATAATCTATTGACGGAAGAGGTGGGAGGAACTAGTATGCATATGGGACGGTCAGGGACTGCATTGGGAGGAAGTATACTAGAGCGGGGAAGCCCAACCCTGGATGATGATAGGGAGATGCAGTGGATATTAGAGGAGGAGAGAAAGGCTAAGGAGAGGAGGGAGCAACAAGGGAGACTACCGCATAGCCCCTCGAGCTCGATGGGCATGTAGAGGGGGGGAAGATGCGAAACAGAACATCGTCCATATTTGCAAAAGAGAAATCATATACAGAATCAGAAATGAGAGAAAATAGCTGAGAGGTACCTACGAGAGTTTACGGACGGACAAAGCTTCACCACTTTCCGCGACTCCTTTCCTCGACCGAGTCGTGTTCAACTCCCCAACCCAGATTTACGTATATAACCGTCCCAATAATACTCCTATTGGATACTGCAGTTCAAACTTTAGTTACACAATTCCAAGGGCTGTCTTACACACATGGAATACATGTCAAATTGCTGGGGTGGGGACAGCGTCGTGTTCTGGTTCCGATCGCAAGGGTGGTGATAAGTATTTTATTCAATTTTTCTTGATTGCTACGGTTTGTCTCTTCTAGGTTTATATAGTATGATCTTCATGTATCTTACGTCCTAACATTTCTTTTCACTGTCGTTGTCCCTGCTGGTATTACAAACAGCGATGATTCCCGATGCATATATATAGCCTCAAACAAAAACCTTGTTCCGTTGGTTCCAACGAAATTCTATGATCCCGATCAAGAAATCTTATCATTCCAACGTTCTCCGTAATCTTCTCAGCTTACTTGACAGTGAGGGCACTACAGTCTTGAACCAGGGCAATGGGCCTTCGGCATACAGCCTGAAATTGCTTCAGCGTCAAAATTCGTTGAATACATCTAGCCTCATGCACGAACCCGCCGAATATGGGGGCATCCACTATTATATTGAATATAGTTTTCTTTGCGGAATAAGCTTATATCGAATATAGGAGGTAACAGCCAACAGTGTTCGGATCTAGAGTCTCATTCTTGAGTATGATTTAAGTCCTCGGATTTTCGTTATGTTCAAGTTATTCTATCAAAGCTCCCGGTAAAAGTTTGGCTAATTTTCTGGTGACACTTGCTCTTTAATAGTGACCGATACTGCATATCTGTGCGCGGCTAAGCCTAAATTATGCGCGCTAAATGTAAAAGATGCACACACCCCTTATGCAAGCCGTATGATTCTTTTTGCCACTTGTATGAAAAGCTATAGATCAAGCTAGAAAAGATAGCTCTTGAACTAGTACTTCATTAGCTGGAAACTCTAGAGTATTGGGATGCACATGGATATATGATATAGTTACACAAATTTGTATGGAAGGGTATTTGGCAGCCATTCTTCAAACTTCTGGATTCCTCATTGAGGAGACTTTCTATTTACAGTGAAAAGGCACATGAGTTGGCATGTTTTGGTCTAAAAAATGCAAAAGGACTAATGGCACGGAACTATACATGTAATACAGAAAAAAGGACGGAGATGGAGAACAGGCTACAGATGACTCTCGTTACAAACATACTCTCCGGACCAGAGGAAATATGCTTGTAGCCAATATTCTTATGTCAAGGGGAAATAAGAAAGTATAGAATTAAGAGAGTGCAGGGGTAAGAAAGGCTGCGGAATGAGATAAAGCATACATGAATGCGAATAACAAATAGCCAGACAAGAGTAGATACAGTACCAGCAGGGGAATATCTGGAGGAGGAGGGTGGTTTCGGAAGTCAGTAATCCTGCGCTGAATTTCAAGAGTCCCAATTCGTTTCCTCTCACGTCTTAGACAGTTTGTAGCTCGATGACATTGGCTGTAGTTTCACTTGTAATGAGAAAGCTGGAGACCTAGATGTGTAACTCGAATACACTAGAATTTCATCATATCGATAGGCATACCTAATTGCTTCTCTCATTACAAGCATATATATGGTGACTAAGCAAAAAATATAAGAATATTCTTGTGATAGAAATATGCTTATTTACCCTGTGGGACAGGCAGAGGTATGCTTGTAACCAATATATGCTTATATGATATGCTTGTAACGAGATACTGTATGGCTAGTCTTAGCGTCCTCCCAAGTTCACTATATTTTATTATTCGAAGAAACACGCTTTGTATGACTCTATACCTTTCGGAAGTTTAGACACGATATTAGGGGCAACACTGTACCACCATACATACACCAAGTGCTTGTACAGCCATGAAGCCGGGGATACCACGGTACGGTAATGGCAGGCATTTGGCGATGTTTCCTTCGAGTCCGTTGAATTTATTTTCGTGTGGGGGGTTGTATTTTTTTCCTTAAGAGGGCGGTCTATTAATGCCACTGTCATGTTGCCCACTTCAGAGTACTCGGCACAAAATAGGGTACGGCCCTGCTATCCACCTCTCCACCCAATTTCGGCTTCTCTTTATGGAATTCTTCACTAGCATCCTCTGGGCCGACGTCCTTGGGTATACCTCAAGCCCACCACCTCCCATGTTACAGGGTTGTACCCAGCAAAGCATTTAACAAGACTACGCGTATACCATACACCACAGAATAATTCATATGCATTCGCGAGAATTCCGCTTACTAGCAAAGTATACATGTACATACTTCATACATAATCCCGGCTCACAACTTGAATAATTTGCCTTGTTTATCTTACCATTATAGCTAGGCTTTCAGGTCTTGATTAGGGACTTGGCTCGCAATAGTGGAAATTAAGCCGATTTTTCGAGCTTGTGTTCGGCCGCTCCTTAATGCAGCTAACCATAGGCATTGTGTTTGATAGCTTACGTAAGTAGGAGTTTGCCGTTGGTGGTCTGCTGAGTCATCGGTTCAGGGTAACCATAACCAACTCAACCTAATCGTGAAACTTTAACAACTTCAGAATATTAGAATGTGATTCTCCTGTGACTGAATACATATTACCTAGAATGGTCATTGGCAACGCAGTTGCCAATTTCAATTGGAACGGAGTTTGTTATTATTTCAATTACCCGACATCTTGCACGCTAGCGAGGGCAGCCCCGTGATTAGAGACCTGCCAAGTATTAACTATCTACCACGAAATCAACCCTGTGAAACAGCTTCAGCATTAATCACGAACTCTCAGAACACGCACCAAATCCTGTTGCTTGCTCAAGGTATCGAAGAGCCTTCGATCCAAAAGTATGGATATCTACGCCAACAGGTGATAGGTGGAGGACCTGTGATCAATGCAGAGTTGGAAAACGTACTATTAGGTTGATGAGGCGTTTCTTCGAGTATCCCATTCGATTTATATGGGATTGGAGCTAATACTATATATAAAACGACCAGAAGAACTAGAGCAGCAGTAGCAAAAACCTACTCAACAACGGTTGGCACAGCTTCATCAACCATTACAGAATATTGAGGCTTCAAATCAACTAGAGGAGCAGTCACAGGATATTAGGTATACATAACAGTCGTTATACCTTATAACCCCTCTAGAGTAGGGACTACTATTAACAGATCGAGCATCTAGCAGAATGAGTACAAGCTTCACTCCAACCTATTCTGAAGATTCAAGTTCTATGTTATCTCTAGACTTCTCCGGAATTGCCTTCTCAGCTAAGTTCAACCCCCGTACGACGACGCTGGCGCACCATCTAATTCAGAACCCACGATACAACGATCCATAATGGTTCCGAGTTCAATTCCCACTTTCGCGTCCTAATTTTTTACCCTTATTTGTAATTTGCGATCGTTGCCAAATCAGAGTGACTACATCGTCGTCAACCTCAGTTACCTTGTATGGATCGATCTATATTGAATAAAGCGCAGAGTACGCTTGATATAAGTACTGATACTCAGAATACTTGGTATTTCCTCCTACCACTTCTTAGAAAGGTGCTTAGATATTAGCCTCGTAGCCGGGTGATTATTCGTTTTGCTAAAATAGTACATGCCTTGTAAAACCCGTCGGGGCCAAAAGTTGCTGCGAATAGCCTTCTTTCGAAAGTGCCTACCATGTAACAGAGTACTTACAGTCTAGTAGGCACCAGCCTAACTTACGGTATAGAGCCTCCAGACAGAATTGCTACTTCCAACTAGACTAGGTACCTCCAGGTATCGAAGGTTCCGAAAGAAGGAGTCCCGACCACTACTATCAACTCACGTAAGGTATGTTTAAATCTTTAAAATACTTCCTAACGTGTCAACGTTGCGGAATGGCGAATAGTTCGGCATCAGGGGTACAATACCGCGGCCTACCGTAATTCATAGTATACGGGAGTACTTACTTCAGTGCTTAGTACGATATCGATCATCAGTTTCGGCGAGATCGCCGAAGAAGTATTCACAATTACCCTGAACTCTGTGTTGTGTTGGTCGGCTGGAACGTAGGAATATACTGTACCTTGATGGTCATATCCCACTTCTTCTCCAAAAGCACACACGGGTAGAGATCTAAGATACAATAGATTATGAGCCTCGAGCTTGTAGAATTGACTGCAAAATTGGGGATAAAAAGTCGTGCACTCCTCGCTTACGGCGGATTAAATTCAGTCTATCCCCAGATTTGGAGAACTCATCTACAGCTTTGTGACGCTCAAACCTATAGTTCAAAATTCCAACAAATGAGGTACTTTTTTCTAGTGCTACCACCTCCTTCAAAAAACCTCTTTCACAGTGCACCTAGAAAAATTATTCACACTAATAATTACTTGCAAGTCCCTGTAACATTTCATGAATTGGAAAACGAGATAAACTACTTAGGTACCTATTGTACCATAAGTAGTACCCGTGATGCTTCAGTGTCAACTCTACCTCTTGCTCTACTTTTCCCCATGTCACGGACTTTCCCTGAGTGTTAGCAACCTCACAGACTCGAAGTCAGCACAAACTACATGCCCAAATTATAACCACGGAAGAGGCAACAATCCAAGATCGGCTATCGACCGAGATATCCCCAAGACGGCCCTATACAAAGTCACTGGTAAGGATTTGATACCGCTACATCATGCTTTCGAAGCTACATTAAGAAACTTAGCAAGGTACCAACTGGTAGAGAGAAACATATTGTTTATATATAAAATCTTTGGGCTATTGTGGTATCTTTAATCTTAAGGTACTTATCTTCCCATAAAAGCCGGTTTCCCGGTGACTAGAGCGCACCTTACACATACTTTCATACCCCCCCCGGCCCCTCTCTTTCATATATTTTTATCTAAAAAAGTATGAAGAAAACTAATAATTAGTTCACAACATATGTGAGGTTACAAATACGAGGGCAGCCATACTCTCGATCTCATCCACTTAGATTATAGTTCAAACTAGGACTTCAGGTGAGTGAGTTACCCTGAAGCTCTCTGCATTGAAAATTTTTCACAAAAAATAATCCTCGATTTGCATTGCATGACTACTTTGGGTTTCTTAATAACACCTATCTTTGCTTTTGCATGGAGAGTCTACATTCTGGATATCTAAGCCTGCACTCTTTTTACGACGATTGTGTTCAAGTGCCTCCGAAACCACTGCCATGGTACGCCTGCATGCATAGCTTTCCAGACAACTGCACAGCGAATATAATACCGTCCCAAAAAGGTGGCAGAAAGAGATCACGATCACTACTAGGTGTGATGGTCTAAAATTAAAGTCGTGCTTCCCACATTCATCCACGCAATCGATCTACTAGCTACGCCACACGATTGCATGCCGGGCTGTGCATGCATCTATGGAAGTCTGCAAGGGCGTTGATTCAACCGAGTTCATAATTACTCAATCCGTACTGCAACCTGCAACGGTTCCATTGCATTGCATCTAAAGAGTGCTCTGATGATGCAGGCCTTACCGATATAAGCAAATGACATGGAGATTTTCTGCCCAGGTCAGCCCGTTTCTAATTTGCGAAACGCCCACGCTCCGTAGGGGGATTGGCTGCCCACCCTCCATAAGTACAGTTCCTTGAGAAAGTATGATGCATCAGCACCGCAGCTTGCGTCTGCAGCGGGTAATAGGACGCTAAAATTGTGCAGCGGTTCGTTAATTGTGCCCTTCGCGTCTGCCGGTAACTGTGTGAAGTGTCTGGGCGCTTGCGGGAACTAAGTTCAGAAAGTTTTGTAGATCTTGACTACAGGGGTGGGTTGTATATAAAGCTACCCTAATCCCTGTTCTTTCAATATTAATAAGTGTTGCATGCATAACTATGAAAGTTGTGAGGTTTATCTCTATATCTCACTTCAGACTTGGACTATCTAGACTATATGAGAATACATATTGTACGCTTTTTTGCATATCTCTTGAAAATCTACACACAAGGGCGGTTTTCCAAAGAGAATAAACTTCTGCCCCTTGGCTTGTACGTGGATCTGTGGTTGTTTGAGTTGAACAAATGGAGTATATTTGGAGGTGGCTTCCTAGACAGTAGGACTGTATATGTGATATCCCCTGAGCGAGTTTTAGGTGACCAAGAACCCACATCCCCAATTCCTATCGAAATACAATCCTCGAGAGCATTATGGCTCGATGATTTACCAACCTCAACTTAGCACTCTTAGTTGGGCATACTAGGGATTTGCTGTCCCCAAGAAATCGAATTTTTCGCTCCGCAACAATAAGGCATTTGGGGGTTTTTCTTGGTCATTACAAAAATGTTCAGGATTGTCCACAACCGCCAGATGTGCGAATTGGATTCAACTCACGTTCAGGATTTATATAGAGCGAGACTGTCACTAGCAATGTAAGTCAACCTGAAGAATTTACGAGACAACCTCTTATTACAAATTTATCTAGGTGGCCACTAACAAAAAAACAATGATCAGCGCTGTTGTTGAAATTATGTAAGTCAATTACTACCTTTTTAGGTAGTCACAGCCTCCATAGTGGGCAGCTACGGCGCAGCGCTACTTTTATTATTAATTCAGAACGCTGATCACGATAGGCATGAAAGATCTAGGCGTAGTATAACCAGACTAGCGTAGTATCACAAACGGCGTAACGACCGACAAACACGTGACGATCGACATAACCCCGTACCTCCAATACAGTAATCTAATATATCCACCAACCCTTGCAATATCCTAATAAAAAAAACAATGAATATTGGCTAAAATAACTCAAAGAAACCAGATATTATACTCTCAATATACCCCAATTTATCCTGAATCCTCTATAATTATTAAACTCTCAATATCTTCTACAACTCCCTTCTACTATGACTACCCTAGCTCCGTAATATACGATACTATTTAGCTTGCTCTACTAATGTTGCAGCAACTTTAGCTTGAGACTTCTCCAAACATTAACAATATTTAAGCTTGATACTAGAGTGTTGGGAAAGGAAACGCTTAGCCTAATGGACACCAGGAATAATTTTTTCTTTAGGACTATGAGCTTGCAGGTCACTCATCCTTTCACACCAATCAACCACCGCTTCCTCTGCACTAGCAGTAAGAAGCTTCAAAGTTGCTGTAATTGCTGAGCCTTAGATCATAGTACTTATACTCCCTCTATCATAGCGTGGTAGGATTAACTCCGAATGCCTTGGCTACTTTAGCCTTAGACTCCTTGGGATACTTGCAAGCATAGTCTATTACTCATGTTAATTGTGAATCATGTAACTTGAGCTCTAGTTGTAGCTCTTTTATCCTTTTAGATGTTTTTAGTGGCATGGTATTGATAATATCGGTTTGTCTAGTGCCGAGAGTGATATCCATGCGGGAAAGCGATCGTCACGTGGTTGTCGATCGTTACGCAGTTTGTGATACTACTCGACAACATCCGAGAACTTTGTTCTTATTGAAGTCCCACAGCGGGACTATATGGACTTGAAGAAAACATAGTCTGCTTTGGAGGTGTTGTACCAACAGACTAAAGAAAACAAGACCAGAGAGCGTCGGGGCGCTTATGTATACTCACTGGCACCAGATCGCCAACGCCTGACTTTATGGGTCACTTCAATACAAGCCACCTCAATCGTATGTACCTACCAGTAGAATGTGTCCGTTGAATTTGGCAGAGATGAGGTGTGATTTTCATCTTCTCGAGCACTGACACAAGCATACAATTTTTACGGGCGTCCTTCTACAATAGCGCCGGATCAAATAATACATAAAATATCCCTTACTTAACTGTGTGCGTTCATACAGTAATTGCAGTTGAGGCTTGGTTGCAAGACGTATGTCCGAGCCCCGCCACAAATTTTAGGCATCGGCTTAGACACAACTGTTTCATGCCTCAGGAGTCAATAGGCGGAGATCTGTCAGTGGAGAGGCGAAGGTAGAGGTTTAAAATTAGCTCGGAATAGGTCAGGGAAGGTGAGAGGTGCAAATTAAGGCAAGCGAGAGCGTTGAATGTCGAGTCTAAAGGTACATAGCTTATGGGAGAAACTTGTTTGTAAGAAGTCATTTGTCAATGCAGCAGTCTTGATGTTTCCGGAGCTCTTACATGCCTCGATATTTTTTTTGGAATACAATGTGCATAGACCATACATGAAATTATAACCAACTCTCAGCTGCAGTTATACGAGCAGTGTCGTGGAATTATGTATTACAGGAAGTCAGCATGTGGTTTATTCGTTTGGCCCAGGTACCATGGTATCACCACAGTAATCACCACATTTAACCTCGAGTTGACAGAGCCTTTTGCAGAATTAGAACCTTATATTATGACACAGTTGCTCAAGCCGCGTAGCACATAGAGGCCAATTGCAATAAAACGATCCGACTCTTGAGCCCAATTCATGGCACTTGCTAATACTATGAGAGATATGCATACCTTATACCTACAGCTAACTACGTTGCTTAAATCTGGTTGGATCCCTAGATGCTTACGGTAATCTCCGTCGACAGACATAGGTCTGGACTCGATCTCCTGCCGCTCATGTGATTCTTGGTTTGGATTTATCCAACAATTCTATTGTCTTACCTCTTGTACCGTAGGTCATGTGTAGCCGCCCGCAGACAATAGGATTGAAAAAACCCTTGCGTGCTGTGGGTCTCAGAAATTCCCGCACCATATTCAGTTTGGATGGACCGGAAAAGAATGGTATTGTTCCGCTCAATCGAATTAGTGTCGGCGGCAAGATTCGGCGATAGCTAACCAGAATACGATACACTAGTCTGGTAGCACAATAGTCTGGCTGGCACAACACCCTCGTCGAGTCGAGGCCTTGAGGTGTTGTGCGGTAGTGCAACCAGACTAAACCAGACTAGAGGAGTTGTTAGTCTGGTTTAAGGTGTTGGGCCAACCACGAGGGGTTAGTCTGGTTGGCACACGAGGGGTACGGAGGGGTTATGCAACCATACTAACTAAGTAGTCCGGCGGGCACTGCCTCTCGTAGGTATGTGCATGCAGTGTATGTAAGCTGAAGGCCAAGCTCCTATTGTATTTCGAATTTTCATACAAATACATACAGAAGAAGAAGGAATTCGGATCCGCTAGCTAATGACTAAAGGCACCTAGTGCATTCAATACATGTACTCGGGTTCAGACAAAAATACAATTTGTATGGGGGACAAAAGTTTAGCGAACTTTTCGTATATTTCTAAGAATTGCGGAAAGATAGGATTGTACCTAGTCTCTCATCGCGTGAGGTGCTGAGAGGAAATCAGAAGTGCAAGAACAAGGACTTTGTGACGGCTAGTGTGCCTCCATTGAATAGCGACTGCATATCCGTACTGCGGAGGATGACTCGGATGACGAGTTAAATTGCAATTGTGGTGAGCACAGACTTGCGGGGTGGTCAGTCCGCGATATGTACGCTGTACGCTTACTGCCATCGCGTGAAGCATATCCGCACGGGCTCAATTATAAAACAGATGTTATAGAGAATTTGAGTACATAGGTAGGCAAGCAGGTACAGCAGTTGCCTTATCGCTTTACAAATGCAGCAACCCATGGCTATGAACAGCTTGGCAAATTCAACTTTGCATGGGTTGTCATGTGGCGCTAAGGCTTAGGTTAATAGTAGAGTAGTGATCAACACACAGCGCCTCGTCAATCGCGCAGTCAGACTCGGGCCGTGGCGAGCGGGGTGCCGGTGCCGTTGACCTCTTGCTTGGGATAGATACTCTAGCGCGATGGTCAAGTGGATCTCAATGGTTGGATCTTGATTTATTACAATTGAATATTTGCAATTGCATTGTGGGTAACGGGTAAATTGTATAATAGCGGAGAGGGATCTTGCACCAGTATCGCGATTGGACGTCGCTGGTGTACCTACTTATTACAAGCACCCTCACTTCCGTGCTTCCTCGTGCAGTGTTCTGGTGCAGCCTCGCGTGGGACGTCGACTTAACATCCCGCCGCATGCGCCAAACTGCATCAGCCTGCTCAACCTGGAAACGATGGCGGTGGGGATATCAGGAAACTTCACTTCCATTATCAACATTTCCGGAATGCCCCCTTATATTTACATTGCGATACTAACCAGACTACTTATATGAGACCAATACCACATGTACAGCAAGCAATTCCTAAACCTTCGAATACAAGCAAAACCTGTGATGTTCTGGCTCGAGGTTTATAGTGTCTTGGGCTCATGAGCTCAAGAATCCCTCTGGGGTTTCAAGCTTGATCAAGATGCTCAAAGCAGACCCAAGTAGTATGAGCTCATGAAGGAATCGATATCATACCCGCATCCACATACCCAGAGAGGGGGCAGATACCTATCAAGATCCAGTATCTTCCAACCAGTGCGTGACAGCACCGTTTACTCCAACTCGTTTCTGATCGAGACAACTTGACGAAATTAGTCTGGCTTGCACTATGACGAGACACGGCAATTTCTGTCATACCGGTAATCTTTATATCAATTCCCCTGCTTAAACCCGTTTTCACCTAGTCTTGCGAGACTGATGGGGTCCACCCACTTAGCGCTCGCCTGCAGATTTTTTTCTCGATGGTTGCAACCTCAATCAGAGGTAATTTGATGGTGGGCTGCTGCATCGCTTTGCCTAGATTGGAATGGATGTGACAGATGGGGCCTGATTATCCGTTCTCTTTCGGCGTGCTCAGGCTCTACCAATTTCTTTGATATCACGTATCTACTCCCATGTTACGATGGTATCCACGGTGATATTGATAGCTCACCGCATATTACATCATCGTCATAATCAATACCCTTGTTTCTCTCCAGATCTAGAGCCCTGTTATAAAGCATTCTACTCTACATGGAATGTTGCCGACTTTCTGCGCTGGTTTCGACGGCAGCAGAGTTTCCGGAACCATGGCTAATGGTTTCCTTGCAAGTATTGAGTGGGGAGCCTACAGCGCGAACCAATTTTTCGAACTCTACCTACTTGGGGAATGCACAATGGGGGTTGTAATTTGTTTTATCTGGTACACTTCCTCTAACCATTTTCACTTCTTCCTTCTTCCTCTCTTGTCAAGTTTCTTCATCCTAAGCGCCCGCTCTTTCCTTCCAAATAGCTGACAGCCTATTATTACTCATGCTCTGTCTGATGGAGGATGCAGGGCACCACCAATCCCATTGTTGATGTGCATTATTGCCGTCAGCATTGCAAGGACCGTCACCTCACACTAACCAACTGGCTTAAAGAGGGAAAAAACCCATCTGCTAGAGCCAGGGACATTATAGTTACTGTATCGCTGAGCAGGGTCAGGGGCCATTGGGGAGTCGCTTGTCTTATTGGCAGGGGGTGTTGTATACATGTTCGGGGACAGGGGTGCTTGTCGGACCATAGGTAGATGGAGACAGGGATAGCCAACCAACCACTGCCGGGTGTTGGTTCGTGCCGACGTTGTGAGCAGCTGATCGTAGCTGCTTGTGAACGACTTGCAGTTGTCTTTGGCATGGGTGAGGAAGGCTGTGATTGGTTGCGGGTTTGAGATGAACAGAGAGGAAATAACCTATGGCAATTGGGAACAGAGGATACGCACCACATGTTCTTGAGATCAGGTGCAATTTTTTTGCCGTCTAAGGTTGTAGTGCTACAGCTTTTGTAGGCGGAGTCGAGGCAGTACGGAGTACATAGGGTACGCATTACACAAACCGCGTTTTCCTTGTCTACGGCACAGGAACTCAATTGGAGTGGGTAACTGGGCCTGAAACACCCGGCGGTGAGTGGTGGGGGAGAGGCTTTCACCTCAAGCCAACCAGGACTGAGCAGGAAGCCGTTCTATAACATCTAACATACCCCGTCAGGTATCGGCTCGCCCTGTCCAAATTACACTATATCGCTTGTGTATTCACCTTGTGTGGGTACCTTCCCCCCGCGCTCCCATCCCCGCCTCCTCTTGCCGGGATGTGGATTTATGCTTTTGATGTTCCTCAAGCCCACCTTTTGCTATTACACTCGGATTTTTGAGCCTGGCGAGCATCCATTCACCATTAATTGGTTTTGCATTTCGTCTTCGTGTGTCACTCCAGGGAGAACCATCCAAAGTGTCTGGGTGATCACGTTTTGTGAACTCTTGAATTCTCGAAGCGGCACCGCTCTCCACCGCACGCTACAGACTCACCTGTCTTTCGTTTGGGAAGTAGCAGACATTTCGCCGAGCAGCACTATCGACAGGCGGTGTCGGCAAGTATATAATACTTATTCGATATTCTCGTACACGGTTACATTGGCAGAGATATTACGGTGCTGCATCAAGGAAGGTTAATTAGCATCTGAATTGAAGGGGCGCATTACAGTACTCTCGACAGCTTGTAAAGTTATATCTCAATCTACACTCCTCAGATACAACGGCGACATGCAAAAGCGTTAGCTTTCTATACCTGACAACTCCCGTTTTTACCAGTGTGACTTCCAGCTGCCATAGTTTACAACGAGGGTTTGAGCTCGTATTGATTACACTCGACCACTATTACTCCCTCCACAGCATTCTGTAATTAAGGTTCTAGACGACAGTGGCGTGAGCAGGTACCTGTCCGACCTTCAACAGTATCTGCAACTACTGTCCTCTGCGCAATACCGATCGATGACCTGGGTTATATAGCTTTTACATACCGATAAAGTCCCGGAGATTGATATCCACAACTGACTCGAACAGTCATAGGGAGACGTTAGTATCTCTATCACCAAAAGTTCATCACTACCATCTCCAGAGTCCATATTCTGCGACGCTTGACAAAAATGGCTGCATTCGTAAAGAAGCTTTTTCCCCGCGCACTGGTCATCGACCACCTGCTACTGGAGGACCTCAATCCGAACGAAGTCTATGTCAACAATTACATGTATGACAACAACGACATTGAAGTTCGTTACGCACAGGCCCTCGATCCGTGGCGATGGACGAGGGGATGGGTTCACGCCATGGGAATGGCTATCTTCCTCTCTGGCATCATCGCCATCTATGTTGCCCTGTACCTCCAGGACCTCCGAATTGATGCTGCACGGCTCCGTGTTGCTATCGGCAACGCAGACAAGTTTACACGGAACAAACCGGAGTACGTACACCGAGCCTTCACCGATCGCATGAGCACCCATCTCCGTGCATTTACTTATAAGAGGAGGCATTCCTGGGTTTGGCGCCGTATGTTAGGAGGGATGTCGCTAGGCATGTCGATGACTGTGCTGGTGGGATGGCTATATCCGACGCTTTACACATTCACGCAATACCCCTATTATCATGTGTACGCCAAATATGGACCCCCAGGACTAGCTAGCAGAGCGGGGATGATTGCGGTGGCGACAATTCCGTTCATAATCGCCCTTGGGATGAAAGCAAACTGGATAACTTTGGTTACCGGAGTGGGACACGAGCGCCTAAATGTGTTACACAGATGGTTGGGATTGTTGTGCTTGTTCTTTTCGGTGGTACACACAATACCCTTTTTGGTAGAACCCGTGAGAGGGGATTGGGGAGATGACAAGGGAAGTTGGACTGCGCTCCGAGAGAAGTTGTTGCATGGGAAGGGGAATATATATTATTGGAATGGGTTTGCGGCTTTGGGATGTATCCTCTGGATGAACATTGCGAGTTTGCCGTTCTTCAGGAGGTGGAGATATGAATTCTTTGTTCATATCCACATCTTCACTGGTGTTGGTACTTTGGCGACGTTATTCTGGCATTGCCATGACAAATTGAGCTCTGTATGTATCCATCCCAACCCTCCTTTCTCAACACCGGAGGTATACAATCGACTAACAAATTTGATAGTGGCACTACCTTTGGGCAACTGTCGTAATTTGGACAACCAGTCTCGCATGGCGCTTCCTCTTCAAGACAAACTGGTTCTCCTCCTCTGGGAAATGGTTCTCTGGTGATACAGGCACAATCACTCGTCTTACCGACGACGGTATCAAGATTACAATTACCACAAGGATGAAGTGGCGTCCAGGACAGCATGTGTTCCTCCGTATTCCGGCTATTTCATACCTTGATAACCATCCATTCACCGTTGCAAGTGTCCTGCGCGACGAGGATGATCTACCGAGCCCTAGCTCTGGGAACACTATGGACACCACTGCACACTTGAAGCAAGATGCGAGGAGTGATAGCACACTTACAAAGGTGGCTGAGAAACGCTTTGGAAAGTCAGACAAGGTGGCTGAATGGAATGATATGGTTCTCGTCTTCAAGCCATATAAGGGCTTCACGAGGAAGGTATTTGATATCTCGAGGCAATTGAATGATATCTCATATAAGATGTTGCTTGACGGACCGTACGGAGGAATGCCGAGGAAGCTGGAGAGCTTCGACACAGTTTTGTTGATTGCCGGAGGCAGCGGTATCACCCCCGTGATAGCCCACTTGCAAGATTTGTGCCGGAAGATCAGGAAGGGCAAGGCAGTCACCACTGACGTACGGATTGTCTGGACCGTGAAGAGATTTGAATCTCTCGAATGGTTCAAGGATGAAATTTCCGTTGCAGCACGGAGCGTTCCTTTCGGGCTCGTTCACTGCCAATACTTCGTCACAGAGGAGTCCCCCGTCGAATTCTGTGATTACCCCATCTCTGCTACGCAGCAATGGCCTACCTCACCGGCGGTAGCAAGCATGAAGTACCCGTTCCATGACTCCCCTACGGGGGACGATGATGGAAAGCCCCCAATGCCTGCACTGCCAGGTACCGCAGTCACCGCACCCGAACGGGTGGACTACTTCCTCCCCGCTGACTTTCCCGCCATAAACCCGCAATATGCACAGGACAAGAAAAACCATTGGGAAATACCCACCATTGCCCAAGAAACCCAAACCCCGCACGCTCAATCTTTCAAAACATTAACCACACCAATTCAAACGACCTTTACCAGCCCAGATACCCGGGATATTATCGACTCACACCCCAACCCATTTACCACCCCAGTAGGCGCCCCAGACTTCGGGGACGACGATCCTCACCGCGCACATTCTGAAATCACAGATTCCCACCCCAACCCATTTAGCACCCCAACTTGTGATCCCCAAGAAAAGATCCCATCCACCCTCGAACCTCGTGTCACACTTCCTAACCACTCAAAGAAACCCTCTCTCCGTGTATCCACCATTCCCGAATTCCAGCCCGAACAAACTGACGGTATCTTCCGCATCGCTTCACCTCCACCTAGTGCCAGCGCACCACGTCCAAATATCGGTCCAGACGGACAACGACTAAGTTACGGTCCTGGAGATTTCGGTGATGAAGTAATGATTGAGTTTGGGAGGCCGAGGTTACGGGAGGGAATTAGGCCATGGGCGGAAGGATTTGGAAGAAGAACCTGTATCTATGTCTGTGGCCCGGAGTCTATGAAGATTGATGTCAGCAATGCGGTGGCACGGCTGCAACATGATATCTGGAGGAGGGAGAATCAGGATAGAGAGGAGGTATATTTGCATACGGAAACGTTTGGATGGTAACCGTCGGCAGTACTCTGAACAAGAGGATGGAGGATGTCATACATGACTATATATGTTGTAAAAACATTCCGTACTTTCCTATGCACACATCTCATCTATCTCTGTATCATCTAACGTACCATACATACCCTTCACATATTTATATTTTTCTATTCTATTCTCTTTTTCTTTTTTTTTTTTTCATGCTGAAACTGGATCATCGGTGAGGTATCTCATTTCATTTCACCGTTATTTATTTTTCCTCTTCCGGTATTTTCCTTGTCACTATTGGGTCGGGGTCTGGGTCGTCTGGGTTTTTACTACTTTGGATTTTATTGAAATTTGTAATGATTTGAGCTTCCTGGTCCTAAGGCATGGAATTTGAATAAGTGGAATTACTTTTGTGAGGTGAGGAAGCAAGGAAGTGTGGAGGAGATGGATGGATAAATGGATGGGCTATTGCATGCATTTATTCGACTCTAGATGGGGATTTTGTATATGTATCGTGATGTATGGCTTATGCTATATGAATATATGCTCAATGAATATCTTATGAAGTGCCAACTAGTCTAGTAGGGATATTCGGACTGAATCTGTACAATTTGATACGTGTTTAGTCTAGGAGAGGAGGTTCAGAATATGTGATCCATGGTGCATACATGCATATACCAACCTTCTAATCCAGCCCAGGTAACTATTTATTAAATAATGCATCCTTTATAAAATATGAAATAATCTAACAATAAAAAAGGACTCATTATCAGTGCTTCTCACCCTCCTCTCTTCCCTATCCTGTCTTTACCGCTTCATTATCTTGCCTATTCAACTCAGCTCTTCCTCAGTGTACGGAATGGGCGGAGGTTTTGGTAATGAGGCTGGCCTAGGTTTGGTTTTGGGTTTTGTAGGTTTGCAGGTGCTGGAGGCAGGTTGGGCACAGATGAGGGTGTGTCGGTTTGTGCAGAAGATTCCTTTTCTCGGCGAAAACTGGGCTAGGGGCTGAGTAACTGGGAGGCAGAGTTCTGAATATGGGACTGGAGGTGGCGCGAGTGTCTCGGCTGGGGTGAGTTTTGAGAGAGAGGGACGTCCATGTCTATAGTTATGAGTGACGGAGCTGGGGTAGGATATCAATATCAATCATCATCATAGTAAAAGAATAGAACAAGCTTAAATGGATCACGGATTTATTCATTTGGTATGAGAGTGTACCTTTTGGGTGGTTAGGATTTTTATTGCTTGGGCCAGTGTGTCGAGCTTGGTGAGCCGATTTAAGCACCACACAAATAAATTGGTCTGGGCGCGAGAACAGGTGAGCGTATGACTAATTACTTGTGGGATTGTATCTTGTTAGCTTTAGGGTACATAGTATATTTCGCTGAGGGTAACCTGGCTTCAAGCTTACTCACGCTCGCTGGAAGAAGCATTTAGGTAAAGTTGGTCAAGGTTTAAGAGTAGGTACGAAGCATTTTCACCCTTTAGCTTTGGTGCAAATTATTCTGGGATTCCTTAATGAAACCTTAATTACTTGGAATGTTACTTTAGTTCTCTTCATTTTATATTGTTCTTATCTTGTACTTTGGTATCCAGTTTTGTAGCTCCGAAGACGTTACCCTGAACTAGAGGCTTTGTGTGATGATACACTTTACGTTATTCAACTCCAAGACAAAAAATTATATTCAATAAAACCTGTACATCACCCACGCATCCTCGCTGTATCATATCATGTCTTAATTTTAATGCCCTCCCACACCCAATATGACTCCCGATCTGATGCCCTACGTCCTTTAGTTTCGTTGACAATTATTTCCAACCTTTCATTTCAATCCTTATTACTAATTATAAACTATATTCTAAGTTCTAGATCTATCCTATTATTAACTAACCAAGTCGTTTCCAGCTTCAACGGGATCAAATGTGCCATTCCCTCAACTTCTGCAATTTTTATCATAAGTCCTTCTTTACAGATTGGCTATCGATGCGCAGCATACCTTCTGCACCCTATACCGTATTACCTCAATACCCTGACCTTTTCCTTTTCCACTCTCCCTCTCAGTTAGAGGGAATGACAGCCTTGGAAAAGATAGTCACAAGTAGCAATAAGTGCTTTTAGTCCTATACGTAAAACAAACAATCTTCATTTCCTCCCCCAGCGGTCATACAATAAAACTCTCTCATACCCACTTCTTTTCTCTATATGCCGGCTCAATTCTATTTCCTCCCTACTTCACTGCAAACAATTTCTTGTGTCTAAAATGGGATAAATGGCTGATATGGTACAACCTACCTCTGTAGAAAAGTGCCACCACTCTTTCTGGAAGTGATCTTATTGACTAACCAATAATCATCCGGTGGAAAACGCCCTTAGAGGGTGCAGTCCAATGAGTATATTGCCTTCCTGCTCATCCACTTCATAAGCCCTGTAATAAAGGATGGGAGGTAGTTTTGCAATAGTTGGGCATATTGTAAGCCTTGCGGTATCCCCTGGGCCGACTTCGTGGAGAAAAATACCTCTTAAATGTTTTGTATGAACTTCTTGGTAGTCGGTGGTATTAATATTCATACCCTGCCACATATTAAAATTTTCTTAGGGCAAAAACTGGTTGGATGGTTAACTTCTCTTCGACACATATACACAATCACATGCTGCACCTTTTTGTCTCAAAGTTTCAGACGTACCGCACTGCCTGCCAAAGAGTTTTAATCAGCTGTGCACATGGTAGGAGGAGGGAAATAGATTATATTGCTGTAGCATAACCAGCTGCTGGTATATGATACCGAGGGTACAACTGATACTAGAGTTTTGGTTCCAGATGGGCCTAATACCCTGTCTTTTATAAGCGCTGAAGCCTGTGTAGCTGCTCAGGTTATTCCTTACGCATACTCACGTACTGCGCGCCAGAACTATGTAAACAATGATCCTGCACCAGAACCAAAATAACCTGCCCTGCACAACGTTCCGTATCCTAATTTGCATTCTTATTTCATTTGTCTCATACGACTCTAGGATGCCCATCGGTACTGGACTTTATTGCTACCTTTAATTTAATTATTCCTTGGGTAGAGAAACTGCGAGAAGATTGTCCGCAAACTCGTCGAAGAGTGATGATCTAAGATTAGAATGTAGTGCATGACGGCTCAGACGGGCTTTCAAGTAACTCAACATAATCCAATCAAATTTTGGCTAATAAGCACAAACTTGGAGACATTATACATAGATGGTGCTTTTTCAGGCTAGGTAAGCAAGGAGTCATGTGTATTTGTACTGTAAGTATCATGGGAAAATATATTCATATAAGAGGGTTAACTTTGATGGCCAAGATTTTTGCTTTCGGTTGGTATTTGAAGTCTAAACCAATCGTATGTAGACTACGTTTGTGTGGGAGTACTACTTGGATATGGCTCTGGGTCGTATTTCTTGGAATATCGCTAGCAAAGAGGTTCAAAATGTAGTGCCTAATATCTCAGTGGGCTAGATGCACGTAGGAAAGTCAGCTATCATATCAGCAATCTGGTGAAACTAGATGAGGCCATACCCCAGGGAGAGGCGTGTAACTACTCTGCTCACGCAGACTGGAAAAATGGGTTCAATAGCTACGAAGAATCTATACATAATAAGTATCTTTCAGGCCATGTGGCATATTAATCGGATGAATATTGAGTTGGCTAGTCATGTTGTGAGAAGATGCCAAACTCCAGCGTATCTCCAATAATAGAGGTCTAAAACTAGCGCCAGACAGCACGAAAGAACAACCTCAATTGGAGGTAAGTTTAAGCCATGGGTCGCTCCATTGGGATCTTCTTTATTAGAGATAGTCCAAGAAATACTTTACTTACCCTCCCCACAAACCCACCCAGGGGCAGTAGTACTCACACACAAAGATAGCCTACATACGATCGGTTTAGACTTCAAATACACGCCGAAAGCAATAATCTTGGCCAATCAAAGTCATCCTAACCCTCTTATATGAATATATTTTCCTGTGATATTTCCAGTACAAATACACATGACCCCTTGCTTACCTAGCCTGCAAAAGCACCACCTATTACCATCCACTGCTAGAAAGGAACCACATTAACTAGAGGTCATTGCAGATGTTTTAACATTGATCGTAAATGATTGCCAACTGAGAATTTAGAAGCTGATCTACATTGTAACCACCACCCACAATTTAACTCCCATTTGACCATTCTACACTACCTTTATATGTGTCAATTGCTTCTTACCATCATTGACAACCAGCAACAGATAATTGCGAAAAGAAAACTTGCTTTCAAATGCATTTTTCCTATATGAGCACCCAATTCTACGGTCGTTGTGACTCTTGCAAACAAAACGTGTTCTACGTTTGGCTAAAGAGTTTCCTGGTGAAGTAATCATTGCACTCAATGCCTGTCATGAGATTGAGCGGCCAACGTCCTAGCTCTTAACAGAAGTGGGGCCTATGTGTGATGGAAAGATCTTGAGGATACTTTAAGATACGTGATGAGGACTACGTGGATTGCCTCACACGCCAGTTTATAACACGTCAGTTATATATAATCGAGCCTCTCCTACTGGGTGTGATAAATAATTCTCTCGAAGTTCCAGATCTCTGAAGCCAGAGAATAACTGCTTTTACCACCGCATTACTGAATATCCTCCTCATGGAATGGACGCTCCCAGCCCAAGCGTACTTACTGTACTATGAAATATGCGACTATAGGGAAGAAGAATTAGGTCAAGGTAAGGGTGGGGTCTCTTAGTGCTAAGAGAAAGGAAGAGGCGAGGGAGGACCAAACTGGAGCGACAGGATCTCTAGCTGGAGTTCTAGTGGGATGGAATTTGAAGTGATCAACTAAACTACCAGAAGACATTACTTCGATAGGGATCTGGATATAAAGCCTTGTGCATTTATGCAACCATGAACTAACCACTGGGTTCTCTCTCGGGATAGGCGGGGGTTGTAGAAGCCTTTTCCTTGCCTTTATTCAAGTTACGGATATCTGAAGGAGGAGCAAGGGTGGGGTTTGAGTCTTTTACTCGAGGTTGTGCTTCTAGTTCCTGAATGCTTTCTTGGCGGAATCTGGCAACGGACGTTAGAACTCTTGGCGAGGGTAGCCACGTGATTAGACCTGTCAAGATTAAACTATCTATGGGTAGCAGCGATTACTGATCCTCAGAACACGCATGAAATCAACGCTGATACGGCTTCAAGCTCTAATCATGAACTCTCAGCATACGCACCAAATCAATCCTGTTACTTGCTAAGGTGTAGAAGAGCCCTCGATCCAAAAGTAAGGATATCTACGCCAACATGTGATAGGTGGAGGATTTGTGATCAGTGCAGAGTTAGAAAACGTATTGTTAGATTTACAGAACATTTTTTTAAGTATCCCATACGAAATATATGGGATTGGAGCTAATACTATATATAAATCCCTAGAGTAAACGACGAGAAGAATTAGAGCAACAGCAGCAAAACCCTACTCAACAACGGTTGGCATAGCTTCATCAACCATTACAGAATATTGAGGCTTCAAATCAACTAGAGGAGCAGTCACAGGATATCAGGTATACATGACAGTCGTTATACCTTATAACACCTCTACACTAGGGACTACTATTAACAGATCAAGCCTCTAGCAGAATGAGTAAAAACTTCACTCCAACCTATTCTGAAGATTCAAGTTCTATATTATCTCTCCAACTTCCGGAATTGCCTTCTCAGCTAAGTTCAACCCCCGTACGACGACGCCAGCGCAGCATCTAATTCAGAACCCCCGATACAACGATCCGTAATGGTTCTGAGTTCAATTTCCACTTTCACCTGCTAATTTTTTACCCTTATTTGTAATTTGCGATCGTTGCCAAATCAGAGTGACTACATTGTCGTCAACCTCAGTTACCTTGTCATTATAATGACAGATGCATTTTTGTGTTACTGAGGCTGTATTTGCTCCGATGGCCTTCTGTATTCCCTGTCCTTTTTGATAAGAAGATAATAAAGATTTCTTGGGAGGAGAGATAGTATAGAGGTCCTCATCGTTGCCGTCTTCTCTGCTCCTCTTGGAGTGGGTGCGGAAGAGTGGCTGATCTGGATATTTCCAGAGAATACGTGCTCTCTGCGTTGAGAGTGTCTGTAAACAAACCCCATCGATTTTTCGTCTTCAAAGACTCCAATTCTACTTCCCAAGCTTATTTTTTCCCATAGAGATTTCAAATATTCCTGGTTTTCGGCGATGGAGTGACAAAGCTGCTGCAAAGTAATCCTCCAGATATCATTATATTTTTCCATCTCCATAGGAAGTATTGACGCAAGGCATCATATTCAACCATGAACTGGGGCTTCGAGAGTTAGTGTAAGAGGCTGTCAACTCTATAATGTGAACACTGATGGGGTTGGCTTTGCGTCATTCGTCAGTACAAATATTATCAAGCTGGCAAAATTGATGACTACCTCGCAATGGCAGTTGCTATATGCGAGTAATGAATTTTTTAAAAAAAATAAATTTGATGACTGCTAATCCAGTTATCAATTTTATTGCTCTAGTCATCCTGAATCTATAGATCCCAAATCACCCAGTTTGAGGGTAACTTCTGGCGGGGCCTCATGTCCTAGGATAGCACTGTAGACTATGACATAAATGGCTGAAAGCCAGCGTGATTCCTTTTTTACCGGTCACCCAGAAGGACTCATGAATCTCACTCGAGTAAAAACATGACCTATATGAGAGATTCACATGTGTCCACAAATTGAATCTCAAGTACATGTGCAATCGCCCGTACTACCTATATCAATATCTCCAATTTTGTTCTAGCAATTAAATCCAGCCAAAAAAAGAATGCCTTGTATATACCCAGTTCCCAGTTCCTTGCCCCGATTCCCGTCACCAATAGAACACAAAACCAAAGGAATATATGAGTTTCCACAAAGTTCCTCTAATCCGTTAGATCTCGAATACTACCTATCTTTGTAGACGCACTCCAATCCGCGGCTGCGAACTCTTTAATAGAAAAGTACATAACAATTTAGCAAAACCAACCCCAGAATCCTTAAAATCAATAGAAGTGTTGTGATATAACCCAAGAAAGACGAAGCCCCCCCCCAAAAAATACAAATCTGTAATGTAATACAACCAACCTACATAAACCAACAGAAGATGACCAACACCTTTTCGCTACTGCATATACTTAGACGGAAAATATCTTCACTGCCCTTTCCTCCTTAGCAAGATCCTTACTCCCGCCTCTAATCCTCCAAAATGCATTCTTGCCAATTCCCTTACCCATAGTTATGCCCTTGGTACCCCACCGCTTTCCCTCCTTCCCCTCCTTCGCACCACCTATAGCTGCCCCTGCAGTTCCATCCTCCCAGTCATGGAGATGATCCTGGCTCTGAGTGTGACTACCCTCATCCCTGTCCTTGCCCCCTTTCATCCCAAACCTCTTCCACACACCCACCTTCTCTGGCGTGGACCCTAGAGCCACTGGAGCTGGAGCAGGATCAGGTTGAGGAATAGGGGGGACAGGAGTAGAATACGTTATCCCTCTAGGCGGACACTGCAACAATCCAATCTCCATTTCCGGATATGTATACGCGTACTCTCCCCCCTGCCATTGGCCATTTCTATCCGCTCCATTAGCACCCCACCTCACCGTGGCGGGGAGCGCGTTCTCCCTCCGGACTTTGCGCTCAAGATCTTTGAGCGCTGGGGGCTGGGGGAAGGAGGAAGGGGAGTAGAATGTAAAATTATTTTCTGGTTGGGATTGTGATGTTGATGATGCTGATGAAGGAGGAGAAGCTTGTGCGGGTGGGATAGGTTTTCGGTATATGCTATAGCTACACCGCTGATGGGGATTTGCATATGGCGTGAACGTCGGCCCGGGAGTGAATGGGGTGAATGGGGTATATGGTGTCGCGGGGCTGGCGCTCCCCGGGGTCGTAGGAGCAGAGCTGTTATCACAGCTGCTAGCAGTCGAAACCCGATTGTTATGTTTATTGCTACTATTATTATAACGATTCGCACTCGAGAAAACTGAATCTGGTCCGATAGAAGGGAGAAGAGGCGGCAGTTCGAACTCCCCTTCTTCATCCTCCTCCTCATTACCCCTCTCCTGTCTTAATGCTTCATCTTCATCCCGGGAGTATTGACTCCGATAACTACTATCATCCTCAGAATTGACAGAATGCGTGGAGAAAAAATCATGATAGACGTCTGAGGGGGAGCGCCGCGCGGAAGAGGAGATTAGTTGGTCAAGATTTGTTAGATCGAGGCTGAGCCGGGTGGAGTCCGTAATGGAGGCGAAACTATACCTCCTCTCATCACTGTTCCCCAATTGCAGTTGCGGTCGTGGCGCAGCAGATACTACTGGTGGATTAGTAGTATGAAGATGCAGAGGAAGGTGAGCAGAGCCAGTATTCGAACTCGGCACGCTGAGGGCTAATCCCACATCGAATTCCGGCTCAGGAGGCGGTCCAGTGCGGGGAATTATTCTCCTAGGATTCCTCTCTGGGATCGTTGGGGGCCGGGGGGAGGTGGGGCATTGTTCGCCCCATAGTGGTTCTGCATCATGGCCAAGTGGAGGAGGAGCAGGTGATCTTGACCGGGATCGCTCTCGGATATATCTCGTCTCCATTTCGAAATCACCATCGCCGGGAGAGGCCGGGAGGGGTTTATTCACATTAAGTGGTACGGGTTTCCTCCTGATGATGGAGTCGGAGTTTCTGTTTGAAAACGAGGAGGAGGATGCAGAGAAGGGATTTATCTTGATACTCCCCATTGACCTCGAGCCTCTGATACTCCGATTCCTATCCAGAGCCACGTCACTCCTTTCTGGAACAGTGAGATACGAAGGTCCACTTACCGGCGTGACTGGGGCGCTTTGCGTTCTTCCCACTGTCAACACCGGAACCTGTGTCTTCTCTTCTAGATCCTCCTCCTCCCCCGTGCCAAAATTCCATCCTACCCAAACCTCCCCTGCCCACTCTCCCAAGCCCCTCCTCTTCCTCTCTAGCCTCCCTAGCTCAGTCTTTACAGTCTTAACCTGCCTTCGAAGTTCTCCCGCACCCCTCACAGACTCCTCCTCGACCACCGCCCCTTCCGCAGAAATATCTTCCTCCTCAAGTGCCTCCACAATCTGCATTTCTACGATAGAAATTGTCTCCATAAAACCCATAATTTCCACCCCAATCGCCCCAAGTTCAGTGCGGAGTGTGCGGAGTTGAAATTTCCCTTCTGTTGTCGAAATGGTTGGAGCTGGGGAGGTTTTGGAAGGGGCCATGGTGATCCCTGGGATGCGGCGGAGGAGGGAGGTATGCACTGTGCGCAGTTGGTCAAAAATGAGGAAAAGCCTTGTATCGAGTTGGGCAATATCAATCTCAAGTGACAACAATGTGGTAGTGAGATGTGTTTGTATCAAAGTCTTGAGGGCATCTGAACTCTCGACTGATGATGGAGGTGTAATAGGCGGCGATGGTGGTGATGGTGGTGATGGTGGTTGTGGTGGTGGTGGTTGCGGTGGTGGTGTTACCACCGTTGTTGATAAAATATTAACTGGAGTTGTGCGCCCGATGGTCGATGCAGGGCTGTCGTCAAGATCGAGCCAGCTCTCCTCCGGTTCTCGAATCCTCCTCCCCATCCTGCTGCTACAATTTCGACCCTTATTGTCTGGTTTTGGCATCGGTATCGGCATCGGCATCGGCTGCGTAGACGCAGTATAACTCTCATATCCAAAACCTACCGTCCTTGAATTCATCGACATCGCTTTCACATTTCCAGCTTTGATTTGTACTTCCCGCCCTCTCTCTCTACCCCCACCCGCTCCTACTCCTTCTTCCATATTCCTCATATTGCTGGCACTCCGCCAACTCTTCATCTGTCCAGGCATACTTGGTAATGGTAGCTGCGGCGAAACCACTCTCTTCCTCTTCTTACCCTTCTCCGCCGGCACAGGTTTCTTCAACACTTTCTTCTGCGGTGCACTAACTGTCTCACTCGCCGTCCTCCTTTTCTCAGAAGAGAAATTAATCTTACTCCTATTCCTAGCAATTATCTCCTCCCAAGCCACAGCCACTCCAATTTTATCTAGTCGAGCTTTCGTCGTGGATGTAGGTGTAGTGAAAGATTTCCGTGATGATGGTGGCAATGAATTCCTTAGAGGTGGTGGTGATGTTGCCTGTGGAGGGACTTTTAATCCTGCTGGTGTCGAGTTCCCACCTGCCGATGTAGCCTTCGCATACCAATTCCAATCAAGACTTAAATCAAGACTCTTAACGTGTAACCTCGGAAGCCCCGGTGGAGGGGAGGAGGAAGATCGGGGCCGTGAAAAAGATGGCATCATGAGGCTGCAGGTTGATTGTATAAATGCGTTGCCCCTGCACCAAAACAATAAAACGAAATGAAATAATGTCGACGCCGCGGGGACAGTAGCCTAGCTCCGGCGGCTGTCAGACCGATCTCGGCGGGAGGATTTATGGGATTCCGCCTTGCTTTATTTTTCTGACCTTCGCTTCTCCTTCCCTCGCTCTCGAGAAACCGGTACCGTACCGCGACGGGACACGCCGTGGGTAAGTGCTAAGTGTTACTGGGATCCAGATTCCCAAAACAATATGTAACACAAGCTAAACGTCACGATCCGGGGAGTATAGATGCAAGGCAACCTCGTCGCCACGTCTAGATTCCTGTTCCGCGATCTCTCTCACCGTACTGCAGAATCGGCGCCTCGTTGTTATATCCCAACTCGATAAACCCTGAGAGTGTAGAGATGGTAATCGTTAGCATGAGAAATGGGTATAAATTCAAGAATTCCAAGTACAACAAATGTTCAAAGGAGGCCAGTGCATGAAATGGGTTGTCAGCTCCCAGCCGCACTGTCTCCGTACCTGTGGCTGTTGGGGAGTCATATCATAGGATGAAGAAGGAAAATTAAACGAGTCTCACTATTGGATATGGCTGCTGAGACATACACCTTTCCAGTAAGCGATAAGTATATTTGATATTGATGCTATGGTGGCCTCGTCTAATGCGTTCGTTTGTTCCTTCGTTAAGTCACCATCAAGGTGGAACCGTATACCGTCACGGTGGATGTCCAGCACGCAGTAATATCGAATAGTAAGCACTGCCACCTCAATCAGGAGCGAAAAACAACCCAGGCTAGGAACGAACGGACAACGCGGGGCGAGGTCATTCGTATATATGCCCCTGCAATGACATCTCCAGATATCGGACATTATCAGTCTGGTGTGGTTTCTTTGATTCCAAAAATACCCCTCAACGAATTCGAAATCTATTCTTTGCATACCAGACACACCACAATGCACATGATTTTCTCGATTGGCTCCTGATGATCACTTTGCGACTATTGATCACTCTGCGACTAAGAAAAGCATTGTGGAAACTGGGGGCGACCATGGATTGGACACCGGGAGATGATCAGAACAGAACATGGCAGCGCAATATCCTTGTTAGGTCTGATCTTAGTGGACTTATTGCGGCTGAGCCCTCTACGAGGGTGTTGTGCCAACCAGACTGGGTTGAGCAAGTTGTCCCTGCAATCGGAATAGGCTTAGGGCTGTGGGTTCACAAGCCTACGACACAATATGTGTGGCCAAATACTCAGACGTAGGTACCGTACATATATTGCATTGTATTGCACTCGTGCTGCTGCTGTTAAAAATTTCTCTAGCCCGCATGCATATGCTCGTGAAGCCGGTAGGTAGTTGTAGATTCCTAAGTACCCCCCCCATGCGCATCCCAAATACCAAATACAAAGAATGCGATGTTGTGGAACCTATGCGCGTGCCCTTCCCGGCGAGCCCAACACCGCCAACCCCACCATGAAACGCCGGGCATAGTGAATGAAACGGCTGGCGGAACCATCACACCTTTCGGTTCACATGATCGTGGTTTACATTAATATTAGGTACGTACCAGGCTGGCATGTGAGCAATCAGTTATTGTAGAAGAGATGATACTTGAATATGTACATATCTAGGTGAGAAGGACATGGAACCTAGGCCTTCCTAATCCCGAAGCTTAAGAGCCACGGTATTTGTAGTTTTGCAGTGGTATGTATATGGTGCATCTACTGTGTATCCAGCTCTATATTTGCAGATTCAGAGAACATATGAATTAAATCATAATCTATTGGCCTCCAAACTTACATTACTAACATACGCAAGTGCTTCACAACAGTTTGCGACATATTAAGAGCACCTGCCTTTTTATAGTGACAGCTTAAGTTGAACTATTATAGTTCATGTGGCAGGTACAGTACTTGTACGTTACACCAACATCTAGTTTTGACTCACCATGGCTGAGGTTACACACACTCCAAAAGCAAATGCCAGGAGACCAAAAATAATCAGGTTCCAGTGTATGATTCATATGCATGTCGTGCTGAATCTGTATATATATTCTGATACCATCATTATCAATCTCTTGTTATGTCTAGCAGAAGCATAACATAACACATAGCCTGCTGCTCTTCATGTATAATATCCTGTATTTTAGCAGGTCACTGTACAGAGTTTTAAATTTATCTTCACATCGCGCGGCAGTTGCTTGGCATTAGGAAGTCTAACTCTTCACTGAAAAATAGAAAGAATCTGAGATAGGGAGGCTTTTGCAGTATTGAATGAGGCGACCTCCGAGCAGCTTATACGCTAGTCAAAAGGAGCAGCAATACATATATTCCTTATCTATCCCTATTTTTTGGGCTCTGTACTTAATAAATTCCAACTGGATATTTACGGAAGATAACTCTGAAAAGATGCATATAGAGTCTAAGTAAGCATTACATTGATACTAATGTTCATAGATGTCGAACAATTAAGCACATACTTGGTGCAAGGCCACATGGCCCCGCAAAGGGAGAGAAATGAGGTGTGTAGGCAGGGGATCAATATGCCGTGACAGGAATCGAACATTATATTTAATAAAAGCCTCTGCATAAACTCAAGTATAAATTCACCGCTGGTAATTAACAAGTTCAATCACGCTCACGTCTTATCATACCTAGTTCTCAAATCTTGTGGTCTAGCTTGTTTGTCTACCCACGCATTACAAATATTACCTCTACGGGCTTGTTGAGCAGGAAGAATGCGGCCTAGAATTCCCTTGCTTGCGATATATCCTTTCGAAAGCCGGTTGCAACAAACTCGTTATGTCATTGCCTACTTTAAGCGGCGGCAGTGGTGCCGGTACCTGGCAGTGCTGACCTTATAATATATACTGCAATGAGATTCTGGTCTTTCCATTTGTGATCCTCACATGAGTAAGTACCTACCAGTAGGTCGTCTATGCACCTGACTCCCCTAATTTCATGCGTATATTTAGATGGTTGAATTTTAAATTTCCCTGGGGACTGGGCCTACAAAGCCGCGGTTGAACGTTGGAGGGCAACCAGAATTGGTGGGAATTTGAGCGCCAAACCTACAGGGGTGGTGACCTCCTCACACCAAATGCTACTTCCAACTGGGTGCTAACATACTCTATAATAAAATCTCTTTTACAAACATAATATAGTAACAGCATGAAATCCTGATTTTAGAAACTTCCTATACACCTAACATTGTAATGTATCCACTGATCCTATTGGATAACTGCAACCACGATGTTCGTGCCTTCGAAGCTTCAGAGAGGGAATACAGAACCACCTACGATACGCCCATTTACTGTGCACTAATCCTCGGTGTTCCTCTCCTTGATGAGTGTAACGTTACAACATATTCATTCTTTTAGTTCATTAAAGAGAGGAGAGGAGGAGAAATGACAGCGTTCCCACTCAACGGAGGAGCGCAAGAACAAAAACGCTTCGACCAAACAATGAGGAGCTTCTCGCGTTCGTCAGAACTTAGCAGTAGGGTCTTGGCATGAGACTAGCTTCTCTGCAGTCACTGTTCGTCTATTTAAAAACATTAGTCATCAATTATAAGCATAGGCTACTCAGGGTAATGCAACTCGTATCTTGGGTCGCATCTTCACAAATCCGGTGCCTATAAATCATTGTTGGCGCTTTGTACCGGGTTTTGAACCATGGTACCAGCGTATATATAATATAGCATGAAACCATACCCATTAACGTAAAATCGTACAACCCCTAGATCTGTAGGTACTGGGTCAACCTTGTTTGCATTGCAACGAACGTGCTTAGAGTTTTGTTTGTTGCTATTCGGAGATGCTTGACATAGCACTATAGTACTATATGGTTACGTCCAGTACATTAATACTGGACATTCAGACTAAAACCGTCAAAATGAGAGCGCCACTGACGTGCCAACACTCAATTATGCAGTCAATGTTAAGCTGTTTTAGAACTGCTCTTTTGCGTTCCGGTAAGGTCTTTATCAGATGTTTGCGGCTTCTAGCCTCCAGCAAGCAACAAGACAATCTAAATGAGTTCATGTCTTTTTTTTTTTTTTTTTTTTTTGAACTCAGTACTCGTGTGCACAACTTTAAAGGTCGTATGACGAGCCATACCGGAAACCCGGGTGGATTGAAGGGACAATCAAGTTAATCTGATGCCCTGCGCGAGCTACGTACAGAATGACCAAATAAAACAAAGCACGAAAACAAGAAGGTAAAGCAAAGCAGCAAATCTCCACTTTTGCGCATCCGGTGTCTTCTATATGAGTTCATGTCGGATTCAATGAGACCTGGGCTCGTATTTCTCCGCTTGCCACCCGCTTGCACAATATTACACAACCTCTCCATAATCAACCTTGTCACACTCGCCTCTGTCTTGACATTCTTTTCGCCACGCCAAGCAGTGTGCTAAGTAGTGGTGTAGATTCACTAACTGCCTGAACTCCATATTAACTGCCTGAGCTCCATCCCAATTCTCATTATGCTGATTCACGCCCTCCCAGTGTAATACACCTCCAGTTCACACCTCTATGTGGGTATCAGTAGTGTAGAAACGTCATGACAAGCTTCAAGGGCTCTGGTTTCCTCGCGTACAAACACCATTGCACAGTCTGAGAGAGAGGGGATAGGTGATGACTTCAGGAGTCGAGGCAGGAGAAACATCCGGAGCTTGCAAATGATGAATTTACTGAATATGCATGCGAGCTAGACCACAGAAATGCTAGAGCCGGGTTCCATTTATCCACCTTTTCAAACTTCAAAGTATGGCCACTATCATACTTAGTTGCTCTCCTCTTGAATGTAATCCCCTCTGGACAAGCCAAGCTGTTGGAGGCCTCAGACCATGGAAGTTTATTGCACCGAGAGTAGTAAAAAACATAGCAGTCTTATGTGCAGCTCCACATGCATCTTTGCATTTAGGAAATAGGTCTCTATCCTAGGGAAATCTAGTGGTTAATAGGATAGAATTTCCATATATCACTCTATTATCAAAAAATATTGGCTCTGCTCCTCTTGCAGTTGATAATGGTCTAATGAAAGTTCAAGAAAAGATAGTCATTTGATTGCTTATCCTGGATTTCAGCTGGCAAAATTTCCTGCATTGATAAATTCCAATAAAGTCAATGTGGTTGCACATTCTCCAGAGCTGGAGAAGCAACATACCTTTGATATGTACGAACATGCTTTAGTTCATGAGTCAGATTTCAATCTTGATTACACCCAAGATGTACTTATTATCTCTCATAAACTGCATTTGAAGCCTTGAGACCCTACGCCTCTTTCCACTTCGAACTCCCCATCTCAATTCCAAGAAAGGTGAGCAGCTGGAGTCATCTGAAAGCGAGATATCAAGGTCCTAGAAGTCATGGCTAGTTGGAGGCAGCATCAAACAAGCATTACGGGATTTTCCAGGCCTCAGTCGAAGCTTTCCTATTATAAGAAACCTCTCGTTATACTTTACTCTATGCAGGCACCAGGATGTTTCTTATATCAAGATTTCACTGACCTGTAGTAGGCCTGGCCACGAGACAAGACGTCTCGAGACCCTTCGGTAAAAGTGTCGAGAAAGTCTCGAGACTGGTGAAATTTTTTTCATTGGCTGCGACATGCAGATATCTGTAGCTAGCTAGTGAGTTCAAAATAATTATACTTCTGTTGGGTGCTCGATATCCAAAAGTCTCGAGACCAGGCCGCGTCTTGTCTCGAGACGTCTCGTGCCCAGGCCTACATCGCAGCGGCGGACCTGGGTCCTGTAGTGGAGGTGACCATATGTTGGGAGCCTCCGCCGCTGCGATGGTATTGTGGAGTAATATTTCGGAAGTGAACTCGGCATCACCATGGCATTTCATTAAAGGTGCCTTTGGTAGGGAATACTCTCGCTCTGCCCGGCCTAACGGGCCCATCAACAGCTGGCTTCATGCAATAGGCAAAGCGGATTCCCCATCCTGCTTGGACTGTGGTCACCCGAGGAGGACGGTCACCATACCACATTCACCTGCCCCCGACACCACCAACAACGAAGAGAGCTCATAAGCCGCATCACGAGCTAAGAACAGCTAGATCACCTCATCTGGATAAAGGAAGAGGGAGAGGACGAATGGGACGCGGTCGAGGCTTCCTTCACCTATCTATACTGTCTACTCACCGGGCGGGCTGAAGGAACCGATGGAAGAGCTTACGAAGGGAAGATCATAGTATTTTTTTTCTGGTTTTTTTCCTTTTGGTATGTATATATAGCCGCGCATCGGGCTTCTGGGTGGCTCGTCATGTGAGCCTTAAGGCTGCACACACGAGTAGTGAGTTTTAAAATAAATATAAAAAACAGAAAAGGCCCTCCCCAAAACGGCCCGCTCTATTCCGACAAGCACGGATATATATTCCATTGTCTCCTGAATGTACTTACGTGATATTAGAAATTGTGGGGGAATTGATTAGCTAGCGAAGATACGAAATCCTTCAAGATTCCGATAGCCCAATCGCATGATCTAATAGCTGCACCGCATAGCCTCATAATCTTACATCTTTTATACATTCACAGCGAGAAACATTTGCAATTGCTAGAACTCGAAAGTCTCCTCTTTGGGCCCCTGAACGTCAGTCGTAAAGTTTGCCAGCTCAATAGTTAGACTAAGTAGGCCCGCGACGCTCGTGGAGAGAGACAGCGGATCAAAGATGGAGAAACAGAATAGTTGTAGTTAATTCAAAGTGTCCTTATGATAAACATTCGGGTTCTCTAATTGCCTAGCCTTGCCCACCCACAATTGTATTGTTCAGCTATAGGCAACCTCCTCTCCATCTTATAGACTATCCCTTCTCCAGTAACCTGCAGAGATGAAATGTAAATTCGAAAATTTGCATGCAAATGCTCTGATAGAATTAGTTCCATCAGTGTCTGTTCCAGAACACTCCAGATATAATTTACCTGCTCTTGAAGTTAGCACAGACTCCCATTCTTGTGAAATTTAATTTGTTATTGAGCAGCCCGTTCCGTTTCTACATTCCTGTGTACACTGGGTACAATATGCTTGAGATTTGCTTTTTGTCTTACGCACAATATGTACTGTACATTAGCTACTTGAGATGCAGCCAATCGCAATTCGAGAAGAGCTGCAGAGAGAGTCAGCCCAGAAAGAACAGCTAAGTCCCCGCACATTTGGGTGAAGATTTGCTTCATCAACCGACGGGAATAAGTCAGGCTTTATCTCAGTTTCGTCAAGCGGACGATACTTATCGCTTACCGAATATATACATAATACAAAATGCCGACAACTCCCATCGTATTTAGCGCTAACAATTTCGCTGTCCTCCTCATCCTAATTTCTATCCCTAAGCTAGCGAACGCACAAGGCGATAATCCCACCAGAAATATTCCTCTCCCTCTCCCCGAGAGCGAATGGGCTGGCAAAAGCAACTTGAACTACACCGAGCTATATTATAAGTACAGCGAAGTGTTAACCTGCCTATATATACCCGTGGGGGTGCTCGGATACTTCTGGTGGTTCTCAACATCTCTCATGAACGTCGTTTGCGTGATCAAATGTATGGTCATCGTGCTTCAAGAGAAGCGACTAACGAAGAACCGCGAGCAATCTACGCCACTATCATATCTCGCTTGTGGAATATTCACGGTAGGATGGAGCATCTACTCCATCATCGCGGGCTTCAAATCTCTCAACAGCTGTTCTGATCTGTCTGGATTTTCTGCGGTGCACAGTTACATCATAATGAATATTTTTGCTGGAATATCTTCCGGAATCGGCGGGCTTCTGTTCACATTTTCCTGGTGTAAGCCGATTAAAGGTTTCCTCTGCTCTGCGGCGCTACTCCATAATATAGCTCTCCATTTACAGTACGTCTCCGGGCCGGTGCTATTCTTCAGCGTTACAAAATCCGCTGGGATTTTCAGGAAGATTATAAATAAACCGGACCTTGTCAGGTTGGGAGCGATACTTGCCTGTATACTTCCCTCGGAGATTTTTGTTCTCCCGATTGCAGTAGGGTTGTTGTTTACTACGGGACCTTTTGCGATTATTACGATTCCGTTGGCAGCTGTGGCGGTTGCGATGTGTGGGAGTAGTAACGTTCTGCTCGGGAAGATTATGGGAGATCCCACGGGAAAATATTGGCTTAATTTGGTTTGGGGAAAGTTCACTGCCTCGATGGCGGCCCTGGGCCCGATTATTGAAGCGGTACTGTTTGTGCTGAGTCAACTATTCCTTTAGGTTCATTTATAATTTGAAACCCTAATTGGGGCATTACCCAAAGTGCGAACAAGGTCAATATCACAGAAGAATTCCAGGCCTAGATACCACGATATAATATAATGTTGGGAGATAAAACGTAAATTATTACTTAGTTCAAGTCAATTGAGCTATGGATGCAGGGCAGGCTAGATTCATGGAAAAAGTATTGAGAGACCCGGAGGCTCTAGGAGACTTGATAATAGACGAGGGAAGAGGGGAGGGCTCCTCTATCGCTGATGTAGTAGTTGATAGGGGCACGGATACGATGGAGATACGATGGAGGTAGAATGGGCATTGTCCTATTGGGGCAAGTATGAACAAATTAATATCCCGGAAGTCGATGTCGGAGTGGCAGCAACGGCACAAAAAGAGGTATGATAGGAAGTAATCAACTCATACAGCATCAACAAGGAGGTTTGGTTAACGGATGGGAGCGGGAGTGATACCAGGAGTGTGGGAGCAGGGTTTTCAACTTCACGAGATATAGGACTGGGAAAGGGAATCTACAGTACTATCTTGGCAGAAAATGTTGGACCCTCTATTGGAATCTACCAGGTGCAGAGACTGTGGGACCAGTGAGGAAACAGGCACTCATGTTGTTTTGGCATGCCTTGAAGGAGAGTTCGAAACTGGGTAGGAGGTTCGGCAGCTGGGAAGAGATGGACGATCTACGCCGGGTCACAGTTGACCTTGCGGAAACATTCTTTGGCAAGATAGGTTCGATCTGAGACACGGTGGTGGGTGAAAGGTGAGGGGAACGGGAGTATTTATTTGCTTTCTGTTGTGCATTTCCTAGGTTCGGGAGGCTGGATTTTTTGGTAAATCAGTACTCGCATTAAAGCATCTCGCTTATGGCAAGGCAGCGCATCCTCCAGGTTAAGCCTGGCGGAATTGTCCAACCACCGGGCCGCTCCCTGCCCCGTGTCTACGTACATGACCAGATACCCCCCCAATAGAACTATTCGTGCGCAAGAAATAAGATACATAGGAAAATGAGCGTCGCAACCCTGCCATCACTCTCCCACTCACCCCGCATCGCTTCCGCTAACTGAAGGCTGGATTTGTGTAGCCCGCGGGATCGGGGACAGAGGGAACTTCAAAGGGGACCACCGGAACCTTAATCTGCAAGCGAGTATTGGCCTAAAGAGAAAAAAAAGAAAAGCTATCGTGTCTGTTGGCAGCTGAAGCGTATGAGCACCGGGCTCATAATCTCTTGGAGAGTATAACTGCTAGGACAAAACGTGATCACCGCTTGCTTGTCATACTTGTACACTAACAGTGTCTTCCGGGGGGCTGGATAACCGATTGCGATCAGTCTTCACATTGTAATGGCGAGGGGAGGCAAATCTGTAAAGGTGCTTGAAATTCATTTTCGTTATCAAGGTCATCACTGAGTCACCTGACTTAACTCTCTTAGGCCATCCACGATACTCCACCTTTATAATGATATAATATTTTCTCTTCTAGCACGCGGTTTTGCTGCCGCTGCCTTCAACTTCCCCTTCCGCCTCTTCTTTGTCTTTTTTTATCCTCCTCTGTCTGCGGTTGGGTTACTAGTGTTGAAGTTGCAGCCTTCTTTCCTCTTTATTGGCAGTATATACCAAGTGAGCATTTGGTGGGTTGAGGAGATATTGCAATCGAATGGCCCAAATATACTCTGAAATGCTGCGCTGGCCTTCGAAGCTTCAGCTGCTACAATTTTACGTTTACGTATTCATTTATATCCATTGGCTTATAGACCTAGTTTAATGATGGTAACTACATAATATGATTAGGAAACAACGCGTTAACGTTGACAGTGTTCAGGTCGGCTTTCAACGTTCTAAATTTCCTAATTCCAGATCCTCTTCGTGCGTCTCTTTTATGCTTGATGAGTCCAGGTAAATTAGCTGTGCGTAGATCGTTCCAGGTTGTTGATCTAGGGTGAAGTGAGCCACCGTGAGCCACCGAATTCACCGAATTCACCCACTGTACTAGCGGCGATAGCAGTGGCCAACAGGACGACTGTAGAACACCGCAACCAATGCCGTGCCACAGGTCCAGAACAGCCACCGATAAGAAGAACGGATAACAAGCGAATATCAATAACCACCAACCCAACAGTCGAGAGAGCCCGAAACCAGGACCATAGGGGCCCAATTATCAAGAGGATTCAGCACAAACTACAACTTTCCCCTCGGGATCAAACATCGAACTTATACGAACCATCGTACTTCCTGGGGCGCAATCGTTGACTGGCCTGCAACCCCAGACCTTCAATAGCCTTACATCAGTGTAGCCAAATTCGGGAGAAGATAAAGGGCTGAAGGCAGTGACAACATCTGCCGACCTTTGAGCGGAGTAGGACCTGCAGTTGGTATTGCCTCACGTAGGTATCCGACAAAGCAGTTAGCACAGATGTCTCATTGGACAGGGCTAGCAATGTATAAGACGTCAAATAACGGGTGAGATCGAATTTTCAGTATATTGCAGATGGCAGCCAGATTATTACTGAATGTACTCGAGTGAGAGTGGGTTGCGAGGTATAATATTGAACTTCACGAGAGCCAAGATACAACAAGGAGTGTCAACTTCGATGCAAATAGAGGCAGCGGCAATACAGAGGTGGCAACACAAACAACAATGGCAATACAGAGAGATTCTCCAACAGCACTACCGCCATGCATACAAGTAAGGTACTTTGATTGTAATAAATATCCATAGTTTTATTTACTTGGCTTCTGCTTTTGTAAGTTGGGGCTAGCGCTACTATTTGGACAGTTTGGATAACCGTAGAGTCCAAATCAGGAATACACTACTGAATTTGCCTGAATGATCGCCAGGTTCCTTGACACTACTAACGCAATAATCTAAAAACACAGCGATCCCCCCCAAAATACCTACTAGTCCCAACTCTTCCCACATCCCCAAGCTTTCTCACTCACTAGATTTTACCTCCCCAGCCCTGCCTATATAAACCACCCCTCTCCGCTCTATAACCCTTCCACAGCCTCTAAATGCTTGCTCATTAATTTTCATCCCCCCCTGCTCCTAATTATCCCTATTTAACTGCCCCCTTCCGTCCTCCTCGCCATCCTTCCTCTCTCCACTGTAAACAGTAAACTCTCCTGCTACTTTATCTCCCAATTCCTCCTATCAAACGGCGTAATCTCATCCTCATCCTCATCCACACCATCCACCTCCTCTTTCCTCTTATGTGTCTGCCGATTTCCTCCCATGGATGACCCTCCCTGTACTACTTCCGTTGGCTTTGAACAGTTTAGACTCCTTGAATGGTTCTTGCCCACTAGGTTTGAGTGTTAAGCGACCCTCGCGAGTCTTCGGGAACTCATTTTGTTGTAAATTTACCCGATCTGGGGCCAACTGCAACTCACCAGACCCGACAGTCGCTCCACCTAGGGCAATCAAGCTTCCAAGCTCCTTCCTTTCCAGCCCAGGTGCATGTAAATCCTTCATAACACCAACAATTTCTTCATCTGTCGCTAGCTCCGCATCTCTTAACATATTCTCCGCCGCCTGCCTCCCTCCCACCGGTCTCAGCTGCTTCATAATTTCCGCCGTCGTCTTCTTTCGATGATACTCAAACGTCCTCTTATTATACGGCGGCCCCATTCCCGCCTTAACTGCCGATGGTACATGCCACGTCAGTGCCTTCAGCTTCCGATACGCGCCGACTCCCATTCCCGGAGGAACTATATCTGCCTCGTTACCCATCAACCTCCCCATACCAATATCCCCTGCAATCCCCATTGATCCAATTGCCAAATCTCCACCATAGTCCCTGTCAATCTCTAAATCGATCCTCCTCTGTTGAGTCTCCCCCCGATCCAACCCTGGACCCTCATGGATGACATGAATTCCCAACCCTTCTCCTTCAGGGGTAACTCTCCCTATACATCTTTGAAACCCTTTTCCTTCAGCCCATCGCCCTCCTTGTGAGAGTATCAGGTTCCTATAGTCCTGATTTTCGTCAATGCGAGCAGCTTTATCGATGTGGTTACCGACATAAAGCCTATTATATTCTGCCCAATTCCCGTGACGTTTTGCATATATCCGTGCCTTAGCTTTTCCTGTTTTCCATCGCAGTTGGCTCATTGCAGACACCTTTTTTGGAAGTCCGACGTATTCCCAATTAGCCCCACGGGGGTCCGCAACATTCCCACTTTCCACATTCTTGTTGTGCCCTTGGTACAGGTGGATCGTGTGTACAACAAAACGTGGTTTCTGAGGATGCCTCAGTGGTGGAAGTTCCTCAGGTGGGTCAAAGTGTACACTTGGATGTGCTTGATCCTGGTCCACAGAATCGTTATTTGACGAGGAGTCAGAATTCTCCATTTGGAAAGGTGGTGGCGACATTAGACGAGACGTACGTCTATTAAATGCTTTCGGTGGCTTCTTGGAGGCAACGAGTCTAGGTAGCTTCCAGGTAATGGGTCTGCTAGCTGACTCCATCACTTTGGGCTTCCTCGTGGAAACCGCTGTGGTTCCTTCCACATTGGCTTTCACCACGATATTGGATGGGCCGGCTGCTCCCAATGCGAATCCTGGTGCTCCGTCGGTGAGTGGTTTCACTGTAAGAGCTTTTCCTTTTCCGGGCGTTTTCACTGGTGACACCTCTGGTACGCTAGATTTCATCTTTGCCGAGTTATTCGCCGCAGTTCCTTTGGTACTGTCCTTCCATTGTATCATCACTTCCCTTTCCCGCTCCTCTCTCCTCAGGTCCTCCGCAATTGGATCAATAGGAGGAATACCCCCACTCTCCGTCACTAATGGCAACGTTTCTTCCGGAAGTACCTCACCCTTCATCTCTTCTCCATCCACCAACACCACCAATGCTACACCACTTGGCTTCCTCAGCCAAATACAAGGCATCCACTCCCATGACCCATCCCATGCATCCGGTTTTCTCCTCTCTTCAGGCCACCGGGGCCCTGGTTCTAACCAATCTCTTACATCGAAAGCAATACTCAGGATCTTTCCTTTTACCGACCCCAACCCAGCACCCCTAGGCACAGTCGCTCCAAAATATCCTACTTTCACCCCATAGAATGACCACTCTCGGTCCCAAGGCGTCTGAGAAGCGTTGTCAATTTTTTCGAACCCCCTCTGGTGAGCAACCTCAAATAAATATATTGCATTATCCTCATACACCGCTGCCACCAAAAATGTATTTGGCAACCGTAGATGTGCGACTGCATGATGGAGAATGCGTAGCGTCTTGCGCTGACCATCATTCACTTTTTTCTCCTTGATGTTCCAACCCCCAACATCGTCACAAGCTGGTAAAGGAACCAGTCGTCCAAAACTCAGACAGTGATGTTCCTCCATTGTCGCCACACCCCTATCATCAGTGCTATGCACCTCTCTAGATTCGAAGATCATTTGACATCTCAACTGTTGCCGCCGAATCCCGTCTTTGCTCCACAGCGAGTTTGCATCATCAACAGGACACTTTGTAATCACCATGCAAGGTAGTAGCTTTACTGTCTCCCTCCATCCCCGCAACTTCTGATCAAAATTCGTGAATTGATGATGACTCACACCGCCAAAAGTAGCAATCGGGCATTCTAGAGGGTTCTGGTTATACCATCGGAATAGATGCTTGTCTAATAGCTTGCCATTCCAGTCCACATAATCCCGTAGCTTGTAGGGATTTGAATAAATTTCGGCTGCCTGGAGTCGATCCAACCACTCATATTTATGTGGCCGCACTAGGCATATTGGCCATTCTTTTGATAACAGGGGCTGAAGTCGCCGGCTTCCGCTCGGTGGCAGAGGAGCCGTAGGGATAGCACTAGCCTGCTGAGGGTCATAGATTGTATTGTACCACGGAAGTATAACGGACTTGGAACACTGGTCTATTATGGGACGGTCTCGAGCCGCTAAAGGTACCATTAGGATGGTTCGTGGAATGAAGCGGAGGGCCACCATCCATGTTGGCACAAGTCGATCCGGCAGAAATACCCCTGCATGTGGTCGTAGGCAAAGTCCATAGAATTGATGGCAGTGTTTCGGACAGTTGCAGACTTGTTTTGGAAGGATATGATATACTCTTCGAGGTATCAGCCGTGCAGAAATCATCGCGGGGCGGGGTGATAATACTCACTGAATGACATCCTTCCCCCCAAACGCAATCTGCTTCACACAGTACTCCATTGCCACCGCAGTAACCTGTCCTTCGGCGAGTTTCATTTCTTGACATATCCCATTCTCTATAACCCGTAAATCTCCCTCCTCCATATTCTCTGGCTTTGCGACTCCTGAGCTCGATGGCACACCAGTCCCCACAGGATCGGCATTGGTCGCTCGTATAGCCGTTGGCAAGGAGTTGGAGCCTTGCGGTTCTTGGTACCCATGTCGTGTTGCGGGGGTAACTCTAATATCCGCCTTGCGGCTATGCTGCACCGGAATTGCACGCCCCAAGGTGAGCACCACATTTGGCTTCCTTTCCGCACTGGTAAACACATAGTGAGCCTCATTATATGTTCCCCCGCGTGAAGACACCACAACATCACCTTCCGCAAATTCTCCTTTGACCAAACACAGTGTTGCTTTATCATAGGAGCGCTCCGCGCGAGCTTCTGCATCCGCTTCGGCAGGCCCTGATATACCCACTTTCACTTTCAGGTTGCGGAGATTGGTCCGGCCCCACGAGGGTGCTTTATGGTGAACCAATAGAATTGCCAACTAGACATTTCCATCACTTCCTCTCCCAATGTCCATTGAGACTTTGACCTGTGTAACAATTTCATCCCGGGGAAACTCCCACTCTGCAACAATCTGGGGATCTGTTGCCCACTGGCTCTGGACTGGGTTTGTATGGAGATAATATGCGGGGCCGCTGTGGACGGAGTTGCCTCTATCGCTTTCATTATCTTGTTGTTGAGTGGCACCGGGGATGGCGATAGATTTCCGAGATCTTCCGTAGTCTGGCTGCGGTAGGTCTTCATTCATGATGGCTATCTTCCCATGTGAACGATAAATAACAATTTTCGAGTTTTGTGCCGTTGCATGTCCCATCACCCAGTCACCAAAAGTACCGATCCCATCATTCTGGTCAAAGACTGGGAATTCATGGATGATAATGAATTGCCCACAGTTGGAAAGAAACACATTTCTTCCCCATCGCTGCTTCCTCCTCACAATTCCTGTTTCACCAAATTGTTCCCTTATACTGGAACGTGTACCCAGATTTGGTATATGGAGACCTGCTTCTGGGTTTATCTCGCAGTACTTTGGAATAGAAACAGAGGTGATTGCTCTCTGGTTCATCATGGAAGGCATAACAAGTGGTTTGTAAAGGAAATTTGAATCTTCCATTATAACTTCTGGCCTATATCTCAGCGGAGGCCCCTCATCCCCGTCATTTCCCGCTCGCCATGTACTCTTTTTCAAAATACTTTTCCTGGGCACCGCTGCTGCAATAGGATCTTTCAGAGCGGGGGTCGCACCAATTGTGGGTTTTATTCTGACTTGAGAGAGTCGCCCTGTCCTGGTACTGTGCGGGGGATGGTACTCTCCCAATAGCTGTGGATTTCTTTCCACTGCTCTGAAAATCTGGGTCAGAGAAGACTGACCCATTTCCGCATTTTGCTGTGCCTGTTGGGCGTAGGCGGGCCGGGCCTTTTGGGATTCGGTTATGGCCAGGAAGGATTGGGTGGATCTGATCCTAGCTCCCTGTGGTTTTTGATCCTGCTCGAGCTTCTCATGAACTGCAGAGTCATCGGTGGGTTCATTGGTGGGTTCGGAGTCTGATTCTGAAGAGCGGGGTGCCAGCTTGAATCGGAACATTCGGTTTGGCCGTTTCGGTGTCATCTTGTGCAATAGTCAACTAGTGTAGTGAACTCCCGAGGATCAGTATACTACTACTCCGAGGGGCAAAGGAGTGTCTACCATACGACTGAGTAGTTGAATATAACTCTATCACTAGATGTCTGTTGGAGAACGCCTGAGGCCGTCTTTGTTCTCTACCGCCGAAGCAGATGGAGCTTGTAGATGTGTTCAGTGTCTCGGAAAATGATCGAAATAAGCTGATACCAACTGGTGACAAGATTAATCGCCTGAAACAGAGCGGGAGGGCGTCAGGATAGAAAGGAAAAGACGAATTAGCGAAGATAGACTAAGAAGATAATCTCTTTTATCCGACTGCGCCAAGGCCTCGCTAAGCCTGAGATATAACTGTACTGTACTTATGCATCTTGCGAGGGGCTTGTGCCGATTGCGCAATACAACCACCTCCGCCCATCTCGCACATATATGTTCTGGTCCGTTGCGGAATTGCAGGGCCGTTCCGGAATGGCATATATGTGTACTTTACTAGGCAATGTACAAAGACAAATTGAGTGGAAACTGAGTCTATTATTTTATACATAATTAAAGCTTAAAGCTCTGCATGTCCAAACCTCCACCTATTGAATTATACCTTCGCCTTGCCCCAAACCTCCACCTATTCAATCATACCTCCACCTATTCAATCATACCTCCACTTGCTTCAAAACTCTGTACTACTAGAAAGAAGGTTAGTACTTTGGCATTTGTTGTCTACGGTATTTCGACAATGAGACCCATGTCGGAAACAATACAGGATGTGAAGAAGACTGGATTAAGTGAGGTTATAGGAGCAAGGTGGCTTCAGGAGGAATATAGGAGGGTGGGGAAATTGACATCATCCTTGGTCATTTTTCTCGACCCAAAAGCTAAGGTCACATTCGATGAAGCAGATAGTTAGATCAAGTTGTGAGGGAGAAAGCTATCTGTAGATGTATACGATTTTGACAGGGGCAAACATATAGGACCGTGGGAACCTCGGGATAGATAGGTATCTCTCTCATACAGTCGAGTAAATTTCTTGGGCCTTAGTACAGTTAGCTTTATAAGGGTAATAAATAGTCCCTCGCAATGGCAGAGCTAGATGCGAGTATTGACTCAAAAAAAAAAAAAAAAAAAAACCACAATGATATAGTAATATAACAGCACTGCTGGTATAATAATACTCCCCTTTTTGATACAGTATATATTAATATCATAAAGATTAAAATACAAGAAATTGATGTCTAAAATAATTATATAAAGGTATTAGCTATTAATAAAACTACTTAATATTTGATATACCACCCTTTAGCTGCTATAATACTAGCAATCTTATAGTATAGACTTGAGAATAATTTATTTCTAATTTCTTATATATTATATATTTAAGGACTCACCAAATAAATCGGTCTAAGCACGAGGATTAACTACCAGACTCATAAAATTGATTATCTTATACCGGCATACAGTGAATTCAAGCGTTCGTATTGAAACCTATCACAAATATCCAGCACAAGATGCCCCGCTTGAAATCTAGATAGCAGCGTATACAGAAGCAGAGGGCTACTACTATATATATTTAACAAGAAGCATAATATTCTTAATTGCCACTTCTTATGATCAGGCGAACACTACAACTTATAACCTTCCAAACAGATAACCAGATGGAATCTCAAAATCGGACGCAAATTCCTGGAAAGATAAACCACAAACAATTTCCTGCACGTAATCCTGAAACTACCACTGCCCTGGTGCAACAGGCTCAGGCCCCGGACCCTCTGTCCACTTTTCTGCACGCCCATCCCAGTACTTCCTGGCCTTTGTCTTCGACAAATCCACATCATCGAGCGTGTATGCGTTGATGATGAGGTGATCTCTCCCAGTAGCGTCGATCCACCCATGACCAAACACGTTTGTTCCACAGTTTTTGCAAAATTGATGATTCAAGGAAAGACTACCAAATTTGTAGTTCCCGACTTCTTCCATACTAGCGGGGGACACTAAGGTGAAGGTCTTGACATCTTTGGGGTACATAGAGAGGTATCCCTTTTTGTGGCAGATAGTGCAGTTACACCTGGTGAGTTCCCAAGTGGTGGGATCCGGCGGGAGGTCGACTTGGTATTTGACCTGGCCACAGTGGCACGAGCCGGAGTAGGTAATATCGGAGGGAGCGGACATTTCTGTAGTCTAATCGGAGATGGACGATATCGCGATACCGACAGAGGTAATTATTTAGTCAAGATTAGATGCTTTTAGTCTGGTTGGCGCAACGACCTCTGAGATGCTTTGGGCTTCGCGAGCTTCGGGGTAGGGGCTGCAATATTATTTATAAGCACATCGCTCTACCACATGCATAATCTGGAATTGGGTTGCCCTCACAAGCCATGATAACCAAACATGTCCAAGGTAGTGCTTACGGGACCCGCTCCCGCTCACAAGGAAAAATATCAAGATTTATCGTCTATACGCTGCAGGGAGACGTACGACGTAGTCTGGTTGGTACAACAGCCCCACTACGTACGACGCGTATGCAGTGAGTCTGAATGCGGGGTTCGAGTCCAATTAGGGAATGGCTGATTGTTCATGAGATTGTTCATGATTTTTTTTTTTTTTTTTGAACTCAGTACTCTAGTGCACAACCATAAGGGTCGTATGACGATTGTTCATGACTTCATACTTCCCGGGAGTTACAGAAAAGCGAGCCTAGGGTAAATAGCTAGTCTAATTCGCTGTATTCTGTGGAGCTGGGAATTGGATTGGTCAAGATTACTGGATTCGGTCATGTTTGCTAGGGCAATGGAGTGTATAGCTGGCACGACCTTAAGTCGTGAAGAGGGAACCTTCCAAGGATAATACTGTTGCTCCGTTTTCCGTTTTATTTGTACTCAATTCTATCCGCTGGGACTGTGCTCGATTCTGTCCACTGGGACTGTGCTTGACCTTGCCTACTGGGACTGTTGCCTCCTTTGGAGATCACGGCTGACGTTGGATCTGTTGGCTTTGGTGACTACTACTGGACTCTTATCTCGTTCGGAGGTAAAGGTCATTACACTGGGAACGGTTTCCTTCTGAGATCAATGGCCGACGTTGAATCTGCATACTGAGGACTGCTTCTTCTTTTCGAGATTAATGGCTGACGTTGGATCTACTTTACGAGGAACTGCTTTCCTTCGAAGATCAACAGTTGACGTTGGATCTGTGGGGCTTTATTGGTTGCTACTGCACCCTCATCTCGTTCAGGGGTGAAGGTCATCACACAGGTTTATATTGAGTCTGCATATTGGGAACTGCTTGCTTTCGAGATCAACGGCTGACATTGGTTGGATCTGCCGGCTTTGTTGAATACTAGAGACTGGACTCTCATCTCGGTTTAGAGGTGAAGGTCACGCTGACACAGAACGGCAATCTGTCAGGATATATAGCATCGAACTCTGGGAAGGGGAAGGGACCAAGTGCGGAAGTACAGACCGACCAGACAATAATTCACGGGATAGCGGTATCCCAATCATAGGGCAGCCTATCAGTAACGATTTTAGTTTGCCTCTCGTGCCTCAGGCAAGGCAAACTGACAATTCCCTAGCCCTATTCTGGCCTCCCGACGCCATTCCTCCCGTCTCCACGTCCTATTGCCTGTTCTGCCTCTGGACGCCAGGCGTCTACTCTCGCCCTCCTTGACGTCGCTTTATCTTCCTAGCATCTTTTTTTTTTTTTTTTTGGTAAATCAGTACTCGTATTGAGGCTTCTCGCCTATGACGAGGCAGCGGTCAAGCCTGGAGGAATTGTCCAACCACCAGGCCGCTCCCTGCCCCATATCTACGTACATGATCAGATACCCCCCAGAACTAAATATCCCCCCCCCTTTACACAAGGGGGTTACCCCCGCAACGCCTCCGCCATCTTCTCACACCACTCCGAGTCTTCCCATAGTTGCTCCCACCACCGCCCCTTCCCATCAGCTACCCCAGTACAGCCGAGGAGGGGCGCGGCTTTCTGGGCTCTTCCCTCCTCACACAGTGTGATAATAGAGAGGTTTTGCACCCTTGCACGCCAGCTATCTTACAACCCAGCTAGTGCAACGACACAACGGATCTTTGCGAGATCTCAACAACTAAAGCACTCTCAGTGTCGCTGTTTGTCTCATCTTATTCCTCTTGATCGCACGGTCAAGAATATCTGTTTTATTTCGACTTTATCTCGGAATCACATAATCCCCCAAGGGGTTTCGTGTTCTCTGAAATCCGGGGGGATTTCTGGCATTTGAGTGACGTGGCAACCAAGGGAATTTCGTTTTGCTGGGCCACCTACACTCTTCCTCAGGATTCGATTGAGTTCTTCGAGCTTTGGTAAGCTCGGTCTGATTAATTCGCTTCCTCGCATCTGAGTGATTGACTCGGCTCAGGTTCCGGGAATATGGCAAATGGTAAGGAGTTGATCTATGGTCCGGTGAAGGACTGGGGCAAGGGGGGCATTAAGGTGTTATTGAAGAATGGGCAGGAGAGTAGATAGTATACGTTGGAAGGTGTCACGGAGTAGAACAAAGTTGAGGGATTCCAGGAGCTGCATGGTGAAGAGGTTCTGTAAGGAGTAATAGAGAAAGCAGAGGAGGAAGTGGCAAGGTTGGTTGGGGTTCTGGCAGCTCACCGACTGCTGGGAGAACCCGCGTCAGGAGCACTGGGCTGCTTTAGCTGTCTGGACGGGGAGTTCGAGATTGAATGGGATGGCAAGATACGGGGTTCGGGAAAGACTAACATAGGAGTTCCACAAGGTTCACCCTTATCACCGGTTATCTTTCTCATCTGGATGGCACCAATCCTAGAGGAAATGGAAAAGGAGATCAAGGAGTTCACAGATGCGGAGGTAGAACTACCCTCATACGTGGATGATATTCAGGCAGGGCTATGTATTTGGGATGAAGTTAGGGCAAAAACGGTTGATATGGACCGGCTTCTCCAATGTATTGATGGTATTGTTAATAGGGTGGTAGCAGCGCACAATCTCCCCCTCGAACAATCAAAGCATGAAGAGTTGGTACTAAGGACGAAGAGGAGGAAAAGGAATAAAGACGTGAAAATGGTAAAGTGGCTTGGAATAATCATGGATGAGAGCTTGACCTTCCAAGAACACTGGAAGGCAAGAATTCAGAAGGCCAGGTCAATGCTAGGAAGGTGCAATGGGATTGGTAATTCTCAGTGGGGAATTAGTTTGACGAGTTGGAGAAATCTGTACATCGGTATGATTAGAGCAATTGCACTTTGGGGCTCAGAACTAGGATGGAGAGGTCAACGGGACTGGGAAAGAGAGTTTGAACAACTCCAATATCAAACCCTAAGAAAATGCACAGGAGCTACAAGAGGCTCTGAGAGGAGGTTAGTTAGCCAGATCGCTGGAGTGGAAAGTCTCGACATGGCTATGAAGGCAGGACAAGCTAGGCTATTGGAGAAGATTCTTAAAGACCCAACAGCAGCGGGGGACCTAATCAAGGATGAGGAGGGTGGAGTGACAACAGCCGTCACGATCCTATTAAGAAGAGTGGAGGAGGTGGCAGGTAATAAGTTCAGTTTTAGCTTGGGAGGACCTTGTAGGAAGGTGGATATTCCAGAGGTTAATTTTGGGTTAGACGAGAAGGATGATAAGAGGGTCTGGCAGAAAAAGATTTTCGAAGCCAGAGTAGATCATTCAACAGTCTTCACGGATAGGAGTATGAATGAATACGGTAAAGTTGGAGGAGGGTGGTGGAACCCGGAGTTAGAAAAGAGTAGGAATATGGATATGGGAAAAATAGTGACGGTATGAGATGGGGAGATCGGGGGTATGATAGGGGCTTTAAGAAACGAACTCAGAGACAAGAAGGTCATCATCCTCTCGGATTCGCAAGTAGCTATTGTGGCAGTAAAGGCAGCAGGGAAAAGAGGGAAAGCAAGGACAAGACACCTGAAACAGGTGGTGGAAGATATTAGGAAAAGACAAGAGGCATTGGGTCCAGATGCGATGACTCTAGGTTGGGTCAAGGCTCATGTCAGAATCTATGGAAACTAGAAGGTAGATAGGAGGGCAAAGAGAGGGGCTGATAAAGAGTCTTGCTACATCTTGGTCACGGAAGGAGGTTTAAAGCAAGCGTGGACAAGGAGGAGGAAGGCAGAGAGGGAAGTCAAAGGGACTGAAATGGGGAGGGTATTCAAATGGAATAGAAAGGCCTTCTTGAATTATACTCAGTGCGGGACAGGTAAAGGAAGGCTTGGATGATGGAGGTACACTCTAGATAACTACGAAGATCCAACTTGTGCAGATTGCCTCCAGCTGGAAACGGGCTCACACGTCGCTCTGGTTTGCCCAGCAGGGGAATGGCTGGGAAGAAGATGGAGTTCGTGGGAGCAGACTGACGATAAGGAGGTGTGGAGGCGGAGGGAGAAAAGAGAAGACGAAGATTACTTGGTGGACAGGGTGGAGGAGTTTTTCACCCGGTTGAATCTCTAGTTCCTAAAGGTAGAGAAGGTGGAGGTTATTTCCAGGGGAGGGCCGAAGGAGGGCGTGGAGGTGGAGGTTTTCTCAACCCGTTGTTCCGTGGGAGCTCCAAATCTATTAAGACGAGGGAACGAGACCGTCGCATGACCTTAGGTCGAATCGATGTATAGACTTTAAAATAAAAAAAAAAAAAAAAAAAAAAAAAAGCTGTCTGGACGGATTTTGCTGTGTTGCAACGCGCTGCTTAATAGTGAACTCTAGCGTGCAAGGCCGGCCACGGGGTTCTTGCGGGGAAAACTTTTCCTCGACTGGCAGATTGTACGGGGCTTGGTGGCCGCGGCAGTTAGTAGGAGAACCCTGCACCTCTGACTTTTTGTAGGGAGGACCACTTTTGGCTTTGCGGGGAGGACTGGACAGGGGTGTCCAAGTGGCGAGCGCGGTCTTGCGGCCGCATCTTGGTAGCAATTTTATGGATTTCTTTTGTTTTTATTTTTTTTTTCACCCCAGGTTGAGGAACAAGGTTCCACTAAGTGTAACGCTAGAGCTGATGAGTCATGTGTGACTTCGTATGAGTGCGTTCGGAGGAGATCTTGCTCACCCTATCATCGTGACCTCTACATGTTGTGACCTCTACTCACCGTGACTTCTTCCACACTGCTCACACTGCTACTATTCCTCATACTGCTCCTTCTCTTCCGCATACTGCTCCGTACTCTGGCGGTTTTTTTTTTTTTTTTTTTTTTTTAACTCAGTACTCGTATGCACAACCTTAAAGGTCGTATGACGAGCCACCCGGAAACCCGGGTGGATTCGAGGGACAGTCATGTTAATCTGACGCCCTGGCCAAGCTACGTACAAAATGACGACGCGAAAGAATAAAACAAAGCTAAGCAGCAAATATTCAATATGCCTACTCCCTTATCGTCCAGCGAGGGGGCGGTAGAGGTAGGCGAAGTATGCCTCTACCGCATCCCACTCCTCCTCCTCTCCCTCCTCCTTTCTCCAAATGGGTTTGTCTAAATCCTCCCACGTTCTGGCGTCCCCGATGAGCTCCTGGCGTTGCTGGCGGTGGTGGGGGCAGTCGAAGGTGATGTGGTGGCCGTCCTCCGAGGGGTGGTCGCAGTTGGGGCAGGCTGGGGAGTCGACCTTGCGGACGAAGTGGAGCCAGTAGTTCTGGGGGCCCCGGTTGGTGCGCAGCCAGGTGTAGGCTGATAGGGCGTGTCAGTGCCATACGCATCTGTTGGATCCGTACCCTGGTTCCGATCGCATGTCCTTCCGCCTGGCCTTGGCTGCCGTCCGGATACCCGCTGCTGTTGCCACCTGTTGAGTCCCGGCAGTGCGGCCCAAGGCTGATTCGTATGCCGCCCTCTTGTCTGCCCTTTCGTTGCCTGGGATGCCTATGTGGCTGCGGACCCATCCGTACTCTGGCGTTCTATACCTAGGTTCTTCTATAAACAGTTCAGAGCAAGATGGACAACACAGCAGGTCCAAGTACAGAGTCATCTGCTCCCGCACTCCGTCGAAGCGCCCGAAATGTTCGGAACGAGGAACCCCCGCCGTCGACTCAGAGAGCCACGGTACCGACAGTTTCCCAGCATCGAGGTTCTACCCGTGTAGCCCCGGAACCTGGCCCTAGCCGTCCTGCACGAACCAGGGGTTCTCGAGGCAGACGGGGGGCCCGCTCAACACGAGGAAGCACTCACAGTACCCGCCAAGGCGGTGATGGTCAAGGTCTGGACTCCGGAAGTGGTACGACACACCACGTTTCAAGTATCCTGTGGGCGCGCAAGAGGCTTGTTCAGTGCAAACCAGCGATCCTGTTGGGCCTCGAGGAGTTGGAAAACATCCCTTTCCATGTATCCAGAGCCCTCCGGGAATTTCACCCAACAACGACTACTAGCAGAACCTTGATTCCTGCACACCTAAAGGTTTGTTGATTGTGACTGTTGTCCCAGAATAGCCGAGGGGACAATAAGCTTTTTTTTTTTTTTGTTGGTAAATCAGTACTCGCATTGAAGCATCTCGCTTATGGCGAGGCAGCGCATCCCCAGGTTAAGCCTGACGGGATTATCCAATCACTGGGCCGCTCCCTGCCCCGTATCTACATACACGACCAGATACCCCCCCAAATCTAATCACCATAGACACGTCCTGCAATCCGCAACCGATAACATATGAAATCACCCCCTGACTGCCCCCGCCAGCTTCTCACACCACTCCGGATCCTCCCATATCTGCTCCCACTCCCGCCCTTTACCATCCGCTATCCCAGGACAGCTCAGCAGGTGTACGGCATTCTGTGCTACCCCCTCCTCGCACAATCCGCACAGCGGATCTTCCACCCTGCCCACTTTATGCAGCCACCAGCGCTGCGGTCCGCGGTCAGTGGATAATAAGCTTCATCCACGTAATCATTGGCTGATCGTTTTGCCAGGGTTCGATTCAGGAACCATTTGGGAATATTCCGTTCCCGGATACGGTTTTTGAACCTGCAACGATCGCGTTGTCTGCAGAACAGACGGAAGCTGTGGAGAGGTTGTCAACCCAGCTTCGCCAGGTGCATCGAGGCGCAACCCAGGCGTTTCTGAATAATGAGGATGAAGCTGGGTGGGCGGCAACAATCCGAGAGATATTCGCTACAATCCATGCATCAAGTGGGGAAGAAAACTTCTTTGAGTTGAAAGAAACGTATGGATCCCAACGCGCGGATGCCGATGTGCTGAATACGTACGCTAATCCGTTTCTACCTTAGCAAAAGTAAGAGAGTGTACGAGAAGTATCTTCCTGAATGCGTGTCGACTTCACACAAAACAGTGGATTTTATGATAACATGCGACCATACACATCCGGACATTGCTTCCTACATAGACGGGCTGGGCAGCTGTTACAACCCGCTGAACCACCCAGCTGCCAGTTCGGATCCACTGTTTGTGTTAATTGAGGGCAAGCACGCAGGTGGCAATCTGCTTAAGGCTAGGTACCAATTGGCTTTGATTGCCACCAGCTGTGTGAACCTTTGAAGGGAATGGAAAGGGGATGATATTGAGATAGATGTAGTACTAGTTGTACTTGGAATCGCCGTCGTAGGGTACTATTGGTTCGGCTTTGAGTACTATTGGGATAAGGAGGTAAAGATAGAGGTTGGTGGGGCTTTATATGAAGATATAACTAGTTTATTGGGAATATAGAAAATTTGTTTTATTGTATTAAAGTTAAAGATATAAGAGAAGGAAATTTACTAGTTAAATATAATTGATTTATTATTTAAGGAAATTTAATTAAAAAAAATAAATATATTTAAATATATAAAATAATATATAATAAAATATTTAATAAAAAGAAATATATTATATTAATTTATAATTAAAAAAAATACGATTTAATAAAATAATATTAATATTTAAAATAAAAGTAAAATTATTTAATTTTAATTAAAATATTTAAATTATATTTAAAGTAATAATTTTTTTTTTTATAATATAATTAAAATAAAAGTTTTATAAATAATTATATATATTAAATTTATAATAAAATAAATTAAAAAGAAAAAAGTTTATAAAAATTAAAAGATATTAAAATAATTTTAAATAAATTAAATTAATTAATAGTTATTTTTAATTTTATATATTAACTATTATATATAACTAATAAAATAATAATTAAAATTAAATATTATTTAAACTATTTATATATTATTAATATATATAAAATAATTATAAATTTAATAATTAAAAAAAAAATATCTAATTTATTAAATATATAAAATAATAAAATATAATAATATATTAATATTATAATTAGTTTATAAAGGTATATTATAAAAATATTTTCTATTTTACTATTTATATAGTTTTTTATATAATATTATAATATATATTAGAAAACTTTAATATTTTCTATCATAATTATTTGTTAACTTAATATTAAGTTATTATATTTATAAACTATCTATATATATATTAATTAGTTAATAAAAAAATATTTTAAAAATTTTAGTAGTTATTATATTTTATTATATTTTATATTAGACTTACTATATAATAAATAGTTAGTAATAGAATATTATTAAAGTCTTAAATAATTAGTATTTAGAATTTAAATTTCTATTATAGTTATATTTTCTTTTTAACTTTTTTTATTCTTTATATAATATTTTATATTATGAGCTTTAGTAATATAAACTTTACTTTTTATTTTTATTAGTTAAACTTTATAATATTTTTACTTATAATCTTTATTAAAGTCTTCTATACTTATTAAAGATATATTTATAGTTATATTTATTAATATTTACTATTAAATTATATTATATTAATTATATTTTATTAAGTATTATTTATTAACTTATAGTTATTATAAATTTATATATTATAATTTTACTAGTTATTAAAGTTTTAGCTACTAATATTAATTTAATTTTTTAATTAAAAGCTATATTAAATCTAATAAATATTAGTTAAAATTATATTATAATACTTTATAAAATAGTTATTTTAGTAATCTAACTTTTGAATTTATTAAATTAATAATAAGATATAGTTAAGCTTTAAACTTAAGTTATAAATTTTAATAATTAACTTAAAATATATATAAGTGAGAGTTAAGTTAGTAAAAATATTTTTAGTAGAGAAATACTATTCTACTAGCTTAATTGAGAGCTAATTATTTATAAAACCTTATATGAGACCTTTTATAAGTAACTAAAAGGGAATATTATTAGTATAGCTTCTATATTCTAATATAGTTGAATTAAACTAAACTAAAAAAAATTTATCTATTTTAAAAGTATAAAATTTTAGTCTTTTATAAATTTTTAAATATCTACTATTTTAAATATATATATTATAGTTCTTATTATAATAAATATAAAATAAGTTATTTTAAATAAGTTATAGAAAGAAATAGAAAAATATAAAAATATAATTAATAGTAATATATTAAAAAATAAAAACTTATAAAAACTAATAAAAAAGAATAAAAATTTTTTGAACCTAACTACTACCTATTATAGCTAGTAATAGAAATAAATAAAAATAAGATTAATAAAAAGAATAAAATAAAAAGAAATATATAAGTTAAAAAAACAAATAAAATAAAATAAAAACTAAAAAAAATAAATAACTGAGATATACTAATCTCATATATTTTAACTATTATAATAGACTTAATAATAAAATAAATAATAAAAAAAAATAATTAATGAAATCTAAAAAATATAAAAAAATAAAAATAGAAAGAAAATATATTTCTAACTATATAATAATAAAAAAATATTATATTAATTATAATAAATTAGAAACTATAAGATAAAATTATTATATAATAAAAAATAATTAATTAATTCTAAACCTAATTAGAAGATATAAAAGCTATTAATATTATATTAGTTAAATAATAACTTAAAAAAAGAATATTAGTAAAAAAAAATCTATATTATAATACTTAATAGTATATTATAATATAGTTATTTTTTTTTATATACTATATATTTTTTTAAATTTCTAATATTATTAATTTTTTTCTATATAATATTATTATATTATTTTAATATAATAAATAATACTAAATAGTAATTATTCAGTACTATTTATATAATCTATATCTACTAAAATAGATATTTATGTATACTAGTTCTGCTAAGGGATTGCCTCAAAAAGATAGTTATTATTAAGTAGGGAGGTCTATTAGAAATATTAATTAACAAGTATAATCTCTACTTAGATTATTTACTAATTAATTAATGTATTATAGGTTATCTCTATTTAAGTAGTCTGAAGAGGAGATTCTAAGAAGAATTTATACTCCTTTTATACTTATTCAATAATATATCTGATAAATCAGAATACATAATATATGGCACTTACTATAGGGTAGTACTATATGAATTATAAGAAATATGAATTACAGAAAATATATAAGTTATAAGAAATACTTGAGTTATAGGAAATATATGAATTATAGAAAATATAGAGCTATACCAAGGCTATATAATACTTTCAAGAGCATACATGAGATAGCAAGTTCTACTAAATAACTAACTACTAGATTTGATAGTCTATGAAATAATAATAGATATAAAAAATATGAGATAAATAAAATAATAAGAAATAATATCTCTTATTATACTTCCCTATTTTGAATAGATTTACTATATTAGTATTCTTATTCTATAATCCTAACTTTCACATATCCTATTTTGAGGGATAGTTAAAGTATATTTGTATTAATATATTTATTGTTAGGAGTTTTATTCATAATATAATCCTATTCTTATTGAATAAGAGCTTAAGTTTCATCTTTTATCTAAAGTCCTTATTTTCTTCTTTTAGTATATTATTTCTTAGAGATATCTTCTAAACTTCTTCTGACCTAGAAATCTAGAAGAATTTTAGCAGTAATATCTTTAGCATTTACTCAGGAATCATATTCTAGAGTATATCCTAATTATTTGACCTCATATTAATATTCACTATATTATAGTACTATTATAAATTGCAATACCTTTTTAACTTTATATTAATCATTATTAATTAGTTTTAGTTCTAAAGATTATCTGTTAAAGAACTAAGTATGATTATTTTAATAATATAGTTTGAGTTTTGAAATATAAAAGGTATCATATATGAGATTGAGGTTAAGTTAAAGAGATAAGTTTAGACTATAATTATTTTAAGTATAATTAGTAGATATAATTAAGAAAGAGCCTAACTATCGAGGTTTTAACTTAGGTAAAATATTTATTATATTTATGTTTTCCAAGAATAGTATGATCTGTTATATAATTGAGAACTTAGTTGTATTATGTTATTTATTTACTTATATTGCTTGTATCTTTTTAGTATTATAGAGTATTTATGAGGTATTATTATAACGTTTATTTATTGATACAAATATATTAATTGAATAAGATAGTAGGAAGGCTCCTTAATATATACTAAATTTTAGTAAAGTAGTAAAAGGACTACTTTTTCTAGTATTATTAATTTTAGAGTTTAGCTTTAATAGAATCTAAAACAATTTATGTAGCTAGTTAGATTCTTTGACTTTATATACTTTTGCTACTTATAAGATTTCTTTATTTATTATCTTAGATTATCTATCTATACGAAGTTAGTATATAGTAGATAGTTCTAATTTAATTCTATTGTTTCTAGCCCAATCTTAGAAGTATAATAATATAAAAAAAATATCATGATTAAAAATAATATATAATAGATATCCCATAATTAGAACTATATAAATATTAAAGAAAATAGTATATTATTCTACTATAGAATTATCAAAAATAGAAATAAGGAACTTAAATCCTGATTATCTATTAATAATTATCTAAAGGCATAAAATACAAATAATATATTCTTTATTAGTAGGAATATTTAGATATAAGAGAAAATATTTGATAAAAATAGGAGCTAACTTAAAGAAATTTATTAAAATATCTAACTAAGGTTTTTCTAATACATATAAAGGACTGATAAGTCCAAGAGATAGTCTGTTAGAATACTTTGTCTATTGACAAGTATTATAACTTCTAATATACTCTTTAACTAATTCAAAGAAAGACTAGTATTAGTATTGATTAGTAAAATATTTTATAATTTTCTTAAATCTACTATAAGCTATTATTTCATATTTTTCATTGATTACTAGCTCAAGATAGTTTTTACCTTTAATATTAAAAATACTAGATAAGACTAATCTCTATTGTCTATATATGTTTTTGATATATAAGAATCTATCTTTAATTCTATGATCCTTATATTATTCTAAGGTATTATAGTAATCTTTTTAAATGAAGTATACTTTTAAATATACTTAATATACTATCTTTATTTTATCTCTTAAATCTAACTATTAAGTAATAAAAAAATTCTTATTATCTTCTCAACTATTAGTAATATACTTATTATCAATAAGCCTATTGAGAGTTAGTTCAATTTATTAGTTAAAATTAATAATCATAAGTTTCTTCTTTTTATAGGTAGCATTATTGTATCTTGGTTATTTGCAGAAATTATAATATTATTTAGAGGATTGGGATGATTTAGTAGGAATAATAGTATAAATTTCATTAACTACTATTTACTTCTAAGAATAAGTAATGACTATGGTAATTTAGAAGATATTATTGATATTATATTTAAAAAGGGTTAGTATAGAGTTTTATATTTGTTGAGGTATAATTGGTATATTTTGGTAGATTTCTCTTATATAGTTATTAAGTATTTTTTTATAGGAATTGATAAGAAGAGAAGAAGAAATTAATTTAATTAGTTCTTTATAAGAATTTTAGACTATATTAAGGTTGTCTAATTAGTTCTTAAGGAATTCCTTCTTTTTCTAAAGAATTGAATCTGTAAGGGTATAGTTGAGGCTACTATATCTCAAAATATTATAGATAGCATAGATCTTAATTGTGAATACTTGATTATATATTATATAAGAGCTACTATATATAGAATAATAGAAATCTTGGTATATTGACTAATATATATACTTATATTGCTAGTAGTTTGGATAAATAAGAGTAATATCGACTAGTGTTGGTATAGATAGGGGAGTTGGAAGGTGTTACTTCTCTTTATCTTTAATTACTGCTTATTGAGGTAGGTTTATTTTAGATTTTTTAGTATCATTAGGTTAGTACGCATTAAATAGTTCAGTATTGATAGAGATAAGAGATTCCTTATTAGAAGCTTCTAACTTATAGTTGAGTATTTCATACTTATTATTATCTTTTACTTCAGTTTCAGCTTCATAGTAAGAGTAAAAAAAATAGTATTTGAGTTCTGCAGTTCTTTTGTAATATTTATTAAAATTACAATTCATATACTAGAAGTTAATAGCTTAATAGGAAACTATTTTGGAGGATGAAGCTTGAGGATATAAAGAAGAAGTTAAGGTATTAGTATAAAGATAAAGAAAAAGATTGATACTGGTAGAAATATAATTATCTTTAGTAGTAAGAATATCAAAATATTTATACTTTCTTAATAAAGTATCTATTAATAAGTTTACTTTTCTTACTATATATTAAATTTCGTAATCAAATTCCATAAAAAGGTCTTGCTATTATCTAAATTTCTAGCTTGTAGGTACTTGAATATAAAAAGTAACTAATAGTTTATGATTAATAAAAATAGTAAATTTATGACTTCTAAGTTATACTTTAAAAAATTTTAATAAGTTAATAATTACTAATAATTCTTTTTAGAAAGTTAGATAGTTTAATTGAGCTGAATTAAATTTTCTAAAGTAAAAATACGATAGTATAATATATACTAGAGGTCTTTGGCTAATACAAGATCCTAAATCTATATTATTAGTATTACAAATTAAGTATTTAGGTTTAGTAGATGTATTATTTTAGAGTTTTAAAATATAAAAAGAATTTATGAGTTCTTTTAGTTTTTTAAATATTACATTATATATATCTGTCTATTTCTAATTCTTAATCTTTCTTTATAATTCCAATAATATACTTATATAAGATACTAAGCTACGAATAAAATGACTAAGATAATTAATAATTCTAAAAAAACATTAGATATTTTTCTTCTTCTTAGGAGTGGGAAAAGTTAATATTATTTTTCTCTTTATAGAATTAATATAGAGTCTATCTGAGGTTAAAATATAGCCTAAAATCTCTAGTCTATCTATAAAGAATTAATATTTATTTCTATTCAGAAAAAATCTTTTATTCTATAAGTATTATAGTACTATCTTAAAAATAGTAATATATTATTCATAGATCTCAGTAAAGATAATAATATTATTAATATAGACTATTAAATCTTTATAGATTATATCTTTAAATACTTTATGCATTGCTTAGACTATAATAGCTAACATATTATGGTTTTTTTATTATATAACCCTAATTCTATAATATCCTAAATATGTTAAAAATATAGAGTATTTCTCTAATTCTGAATTAATTTTGATATTATAGAAGCTATCTACTAGGTCTATTTTTAACCAAATAGGATTTGCTACTACTAGTTTAATTAATTTATTGATATTAGGTAGTAGTATGTAGTCTAGTTTAACTATAAGATTATAGTCTTAATAGTTATTGATAATTTTGGCTTCTTTTAGTTTGTCTCTTTTAGGGATAGTAAATATAGTAACTATATTAGTATTATTTTTAGCTTAGTAGATTTATTTTGTCTTTTTGTTTTTAGTAATTTTGTTATATATTTATTGCTTAAAATAGTAGCTTGATAGTCTCTATTATAGTATCTAAGTTACTTTAGGTTTAGGTTTAATATAGTGGTTGATTTTTCTGAATAGTGGTAAGTCCTGTGAAATTTTTTTTATAAATAATTTAGTAAATTCTATTATTAGATTAAATTACTTTTGTATAAATATGACTATAGTCATAATATCTACTTCTATATTAGTATCTTCTATATTACTAATTGTATCCTAACTATCTAGTTCACTATAATGTATAACTATCTTATAAGTTACTTCTAGGCATATAATTCTAATTCTACTTTCAGTAATTCTAGAACCTTTCTAAATTTTTAAAGAAAAATAAGGAATATTTTTAGCTTAGATAGTAACTAGTTCCTAATCTATAGAGATTATAGTATAAACCTTAGTAAGTATAGATTTCCTGATAATCATATTCCAGCTATTAAGGTATCTTATATAGAAGGTACATTCTTCTATATATCCTATCCAATTTAATTTGATTGTATATATCTTATTAATTATTACCTTAAATCCTTTTGAACCTATACTTAAAGATATTTTCTTACTACTTTTTATTAGTATTTCATATAAGTATATAAATGTAAAATTGATCAAATTACCTTCTTTCTTTTAGAGATTTATTAGTACCAGAGTAGGTCAATTGTTTATTCTTATATAAACTTTATTATAGTCAATCAGTTCTATTGATAGGGGTTATTCCTTAATTTTATCCTTATTAACTTTTGATATAGTAGTTATAATAAAATTTTGTATTATAGTTTACAAAGGTACTTTATTCTATTACTTCCTATAATCTTTATAAGAATATTTAGAGTTCTAATACTATAGATATTTATTATCTCTTATCAATTATATTCTTGTTTTGTTATACAATTTTTTTATAATAATATCCCAATTAGATTCCTTTTATTTATTATGATTAGTCTTAGAGAGAGTTTTATTTCTATTGCTATAGTTTATTCCATATCGATTATAGTCTCTTTATTAATTTAGGTCTTGATTAGTCAATTTTTAATTTTGTTAATAGGTCTATTTGGTATATGTAGTATAGCAATTTCTTTCTTTAATACTTTATATAACTCTATTTAATATATGAGTTAGTTATATATCTATTTGTCTTTGATTAAGGGAATTAATATCACTGACATATATGTAGGTAGGTAATTAAGAAACTTTTTTCTTTTGACCTCTTCTGATATTTATTATTTACTCTTAATATCAATTAATTTAATCTATATTTTAGTAAGTCAATTGATAAATTGTTTGATACCTATATATCATCTATCCTTATAAAGTATGGCAGTTTTCTATTACTTCTATAAAATATTTTTGCTAGTAAATAGTATTAAAAAATCTCTAAGTACTATTATAAAGCTAAAGAATTTCATTTTCTTCTCTTTATCCCTTAGATATTGACTATAAGTTATGAGTGTACTTCTTTAAAGTAGAAATCCTAAAATTTCTAATACTTTAGTTTTTTCTAAATTAATTCCTTTTATCTTCAACTAGTATTAAACTGTCATAATCTAAGAATTAAAATATTATGAGTTTCTCTATTTTTTATTAGTACTATTAAGTTTTTCTAATGAATTGATCTTAATTTCTTTAATTTTCTTAGGTAAAGTAAAGTTATTTACTAAAATTATTCTAGTAGTAGATTCCTATTATTAATATTCTACTGATTTGTCTTATTAAATTCTTTTGAATTTAGGTAAACTAGCTACTAATGAAATACTATTATCTAAATCAGAACTATTATTTGGATCCTTATCATCTGGTCTACCTTATACTCTAAATTGTTATTATTATTATTAACTAGTATTTTTATTTCCTCTACTATTACTATTATTATCTTTATTTTCTTCAATATTATCTAGTTCTTGTGTTTTATCTAAGGTAGGTAGAGGAGAGTTGAACCTTTTTACTTTTTGTACTAATATAGTATTCTTTTAAGTAGATTTTTAACTTTTATCTTTATTCTTTATTTGAGTTTGAGCAAACATTTAGAGTAATCTTAAGATTAGCTTAAACTAATCTTCTACTGAAGTAGAAATTTCTTTCAAGTAAGTGCTACTTAGTATAAAAACTATTAATTTATCACAATTTTCTATAAGCTAATACTTTTATTTTAAAAGTCTTACTAATAGTTTTCTTAGTTCCTTTCTAAAAAAAGCTTCTAATTCCAAATCTTTTTTTTTAAATAAATTTAGTATTTGCTATAGATAGTATCTTACTACTACTTCTATTAAGAGTCTAGTATCTACAAGATAATATTCTTATATTATTTTTAGAATTTATATATATTTTAGAATTTTATATATATATAATGTATATTCTTTTTAAAATATTTCTAATACTTAGAAAAAAATTATTTTAAATATAACTTTATAATGTAATAGATAATCAGACGTATTTATTAAGGTTATTTTTTTATTATAACTTGTTTATATTTTTCCTTCTATGATAAGGTCAATAATTTTAGTCTTTTTTGTAGTATATTTGACTAACTCTTGAATTTCTTTAGGTAGTATAATTAGATATCTAGACTTTGTAGTTTATTTTTTAACTGCAGATACTATTTTATCTAATACTGATTCTTATTTAGGTTTACTTCAATATTGATTATTATTTTATAATCTATTGGATTAGATTAATAGATTCGATCTTTAAGTTACTTTTCTGCTTTAGTTCCTTATTATTCTAGTAGTATTATTGAAGAAGATTTATTAGATATCTACTTAACTAAATATAATATTAGCTCAGTTGATAGTGATTATGATATAGTAGCTTAGTAGAGTACAAATATATTTTATAGACCTAATTTATCTACTACTTCTGAGTTGTCTAATAAGAGTATTTTATTTTTTAATTATAATATTAAATTAGATACTAAAGATATTAAGACTTTTATTAGAATGTCTAAATCTAATATTATTTTAAATAAAGATAATTCTTTCTTTCCAGTTTTGTCTGGTATAGAGGAGGCAGTTCATGAGCCATGAGATAAAAATTATTTCTTTATTATACTAATTCTTTCTAAGACTTATAGTACCAATTTTTCGATAATGTACTATATTTTTTGTTTCTAATATAGTATTAAGGATTACTAGAAGTATAAGTAGATTTATTGAGAGTATTAGGAAAAGTATTTAGAATAGAGGTAGGATACTTTTATATAGGGAACTACTGCCTATTAGAGTTCTGCTTAGCTTACTTTTAAGTCTTATAATTATACTATAGTTAAGAGTCTAATATTTTATTAGTTTTCCTTATAGCTAGCTAAATTTATAATGTTATTATTGTATTCAAGATGTATTATACTAAAAAGTATAAAAGAGTATCATTAAAGTTGATTAGGCCTTGAAATAAAAAGTTATAAGTAGTAAAGATTAACTTTTGATATTAAAAAAAATATAATAAATAATACTAAATAATAGTTATTCAGTATTATTTATATAATTTATATCTACTAGAATAGATATTCATATATACTAGTTCTACTGAGGGATTATCTCAGAAGGATAGTTATTATTAAATGAGGAGTTCTATTAGGAATATTAATTAATAAGTATAATATTTATTTAGATTATTTATTAACTAATTAATCTGTTATAGATTATTATCTTTGTCTAAATAGTCTAAAGAGATGATTCTAAGAGAAATTTATACTTCTTTTATATTTGTTCAATAATATATCTGATAAATCAAAATATATAAGGTATGGTACTTGCCATAGAGTAGTACTATAGGAATTATAGAAAATATAAGTTATAAAAAATATATAAGTCATAGAAAATATATAAGTTATAAGAAATATATAAGTTATAGGAAATATAGAGCTATACTAAGCCTATATAATACTCTTAAAAGTATATATAAGATAGTAAGTTCTACTGAATAACTAACTACTAGATTTGGTAGTCTATAAAATAATAACAGATATAGAAAATATAAGATAAATAAAATAATAAGAAATAATATCTTTTATTACATTTAATAACTATCTACTATATAAATTATACTTAATTTTTTCTTTTACAATTATTTAATATAGTTCTTATATTCTTCTATTAGTTTTAGTACTAGCTTTTATTAATATTATTATCTTTATTACTTTTCTCTATCTTTTTTATATTCTATTTTATTTAATTTATTTACCCTAATATATTTAATTATTACTTATTATATTATCTATTTTAATTTTATTAATCTTATATATTATTTATTTTATTTTATATATATAATAATTAGCTCTATTATTTATTATCTAAATTTAATTTAATTCTATTTATACTAAATTTATTTCTCTTTTAACTACTTAAAGTTAAATAATACTCTCTCTATATCTACTTAAAAATATTTATATACTAAATATTTTTTCTAAATTCTATAGTATCTAATTTTCTAGTTAGCTTAATAGTATTAAATATATTAACTTATATAATTTCTAATTACTTATCTATAATATAAATAATATATTTAAAAAAGCTACTATATAGTTTTAATATAATTTTAAATATTTAGTAATAGATATAAAATATAACTTAATAGATATGATTTATATTTATATTATATTTTTCCTTAGTTTATCTTTTTATAAACTTCTTTTACTAGTTATATATAAATATTATAACTTATAGATATTATTTTTATTTATATTTTTATCTAATATAAATATTTTAAATATATTATATACTTTTATTAAAAATAAATTTAATTTACTATATATACCTTAAGTATTATAGTATTATAGGTATTAATATATATTTAAAATATCTTTTTAGAATAGGGAATAATAGGTTAGTTGAGTAACTTTCCAAATACTAATAATATACTATATTTAAGAAGAAAGTATTATCTAAGTTATCTAATAATAGATAATATAATAATATTACTTAAAGGCTAAATAATATATTGAAAGTAGTAAATAACCTCTTTAAATCCGAAAGGTATATATACTATTGAGTATAATATAAGATAGCTAGGTTATGAATAGCTAAAATGAGTAGAAGTAACTAGTTATAATATAGTTAATTAGTTAATAATCAAAAAAATTAGTTTAATACCTATACCTATAGAAAGCCTTTCAAAGAAGACTCCAATATACTAAAGTAGGTATTTAACTATACCTATTAAAGATATAATTTTATACTTATAAATATTATATAAAATAGTAGGAAGTAATTATTTAATATTATTTTATATTTATAAATAATATATTATTACTTTATTCTATAGTTATAACTAAATACTTTTATTATATTAGAATATTAAGAACTACTACTATTTAATATCTATATTTTACTTAGATTGTCTACTTCTCTCTAGATTGAATAAGAATAAGAACCTATCACTATCTCTAATATTATGAAAGCATTTATTATCTAGTAACCTTATAAACTTACTGAAAAAATTCTAGAGAAAAATATAGAAATACTAAAGAAGAAACTTATAAAGATAGATAAGTTCTAAATATAGTTCTAAACTACTATAAAAGTATTCTTAAATAAATAGTTAGAAAAAGTCTAAGTTAAAGTATATTAGCTAAAGAGGAAAATAAGTTCCAGTTTTAATATCTTAGCGTAATGTTGGGTATGTTTCATATAGGATAAGATAGCAAGGAGGCTCCTTGATGTACGCTAATTCTTAGTAAAGTTATAAAAGGACTACTTTTTCTGGCACTATTAAATCTAGAGTTCAGCTTCAACTGAATCTCAGGTAATTTTTGTAGCCAGTCAAATCCTTCAACTTTATATGCTCTTGCTACTTGCAAGATTTCCTTATTCACAATCTTAGATTGTTGTACCAGCTATACTCATCAGCTATCTACCTACTATAGATTCAAGAATACGGACCCGTATTCTTGTTATCCTATATAAATTGTATACAAAAATTTTGTTAGGGATAACACTTTTTTCCCTTAGGATAACAATTTTTATTAGAGCCGTATTCCACTCTTATGCTATTTTCTATAGGAATACGGGTCGTTATCCTATGGAAACGGTTAATTCCGACTATTATCCTCACACTAAAAATGGTATGGGAATGAAACTCTATATAGTTAAATTAAATCTGATGATCTATTTGTATTCAGGACTATTCACCAATAGTTAAGCTATTATAGCTCTAACTCTAGCGATCTCTACCCATAGACATGTTAGCTAATTCAGTCACGTTGTGTACTTCTTTAGATATCCAGCCATCGATATGTTAGCTAATTCAGGCATCTTTAACTTTAGTAATATCCAGTCATCACTATATCAGCTAATTCAGGCAAGCGATATCCGGCAGTTGATGTGGCAGCTAATTCAGTTGTGTCTACCAGTCACTATATCACCTAATTCGGGCAACTTCACCTTCAGCCATATCTAATGGCTCCAGGTTCAGCGATATACAGTGGTCAATATATCAGCTAATTCAGGCAGCTCCAGCTTTAGCGATATCCAGTGGTCGATATATCAGCTAATTCACTGATATTCAGTAGTCACTATAGTAGTTATTTCAGGCAGCTCCGGCTTTAGTGATATCCGGCCATTCATATGTCAGCTAATGCAGCAGTCGACATATTAGCTGATTTAGTAATATCCAGTTGTCGCTATATTAGCTAATTTTGTAGGCTCCACCTTTAGTTATATCTAGCGGCCGATGTGGCAGGTAATTCAGTGATATCCAGCGATTGTTATGTTAGCTAATTCCCTCTACTCTAGGTTCAGTGATATACAGCAGTTAATATGTCAGTTACTTCAGGCAGCTCCAGCTTCAGCGATATCCAGTGGTCCATATATCAGCTAATTCACTGATATCCAGTAGTTGCTATGTTAGCTAATTCTGTCAGCTCCAACTTTATTAATATCTGGCGATCCATATATCAGCTAATTTGGTGATATTCAGTGGTCGCTATAGTACTTATTTTAGGCAGCTCCGGCTTCAGCGATATTCGGCTGTCTATATGTCAGCTAATGCACTGGTCAATATATCAGTAGATTTTCTCATATTTAGTTGTCGCTATGTTAGCTAATGCTGTCAACTCCAGCTTCACCAATCCTTGGTGGCTGATGTGGCAGCTAATTTAGTGATATCTAACGGTCACTATATTAGCTAATTCAGGCAGCTCGAGCTTCAGAAATATCCAGTGGTTCACATGGCTAATTCAGTAATATCCAGCGGTCGCTATGTCACTGAATTCAGGCAGCTCCATATTCACTGATATCCCGCGGTTCATATATCAGCTGGTTCAGTCATATCCAGTGGTCGCTATGGCAGCTGGTTCCAGCAGCTCCAGCTTCAGCGATATCCGGCGGGCGATATGGTAGCTAATTATCACCTAATTCGGGCAACTCCAGCTTCACTGATATCCACTGGCCGATGTGGTAGGTAATTAAGTAATATCTAGCAGTCTTTATGTTAGCTAATTCACTCTACTCTAGGTTCAGCAGGATCTAGGAGTTAATATGTCACCTAATTCAGGTAACTCCAGCTTCACTGATATCTAATGGTTGATATGGTAGTTAATTCAGACATATCTAGTAGTCGCTATGTTAGTTAATTCATGCAGCTTCAGCTTCAGCGATATCCTGCGATCAATATATCAGCTAATTCAGTAACATCCAGTGGTCTTTATACTAGCTAATCAAGTAGCTACAGCTTCAGCGATATGCGATAGTCGATATATCAGCTAATTCAATAATATCCAGCTATCGATATATCAGCTAATTCACCAATATCCAGCCGTCGCTATGTCAGCTAGTTTACGCTGCTTTATATTCAGTGATATCCAGTGGTCACTATATTAGCTAGTTCACGCAGTTGTATATTCAGTCATATCTAGCGGTCGCTATGTTAGCTAGTTCAGGCAGCTCCATATTCAGTAATATCTAGCGGTAGCTATATTAGCTAGTTCATAGCTACATATCCACTGATATCCACCGGTCAATATATTAGCCAATATAGATACCTCCGAATTCAGTAATACCCAGTAGTTGCTATGTTAGCTGGTTCTTGCAGCTCCATATTCACTGATATCCAGCGATCGCTATGTCAGTTAGTTCACCCAGCTCCTTATTCAGTCATACCCCGTAGTAGCTTTATCACTTAGTTCAGGTAGCTTCATATTCAGTGATATCCAGTGGTCACTATTCACGTAGCTCCATATTCAGTGATATCCAGAAGTCACTATTCATGCAGCTCCATATTCAGTGATACGTACCGGTCACTATGTTAGCTACTTCAGGCAGCTCTATATTCCGTAATATCTAGCGGTCGCTATCTCAGCCGATTCACTCTTATCCAGCAGGCGCTATGTCTGCTAGTTCATGAGCTCTATTTTCCGTGATATCTAGTAGTCTCTACATCAGCTAGCTCCATATTCATTTATATCTAGCGGTCACTATGTCACCTAATTTAGTCACCTCCATAGTTAGTAATATCTAGCGGTCGCTATGTGAGCAAGTTTATACAGCTCCAGCTTCAGCAATATCCAGCGGTCGCTGTCAGCTAGTTCAGGCAGCTCCATATTCAGTGATATCTAGCGGTCGCTATGTTAGCTGGTTTAGGAAACTCCTTATTCAGTAATATCTAACGGTTGCTCTGTTAGCTAGTTTACGCAGCTCCATATTCACAGCAGTCATGATATCACCTAGTTCATATCCAGCAGTCACTATGTTAGCTAGTTTAGGTAACTGCATATTCATTGATCTATATCAGTTAATTCAGTAACATCCTGTAGTCACTATATTAACTAATTCAGTTAGCTCCAGCTTCTCTGATATCAGCTGCTTCCAGCTATCCCATACAAATAGCTAATTCTATCAGTTATCCCACGCTAAAAATGGAGTGGGAATAAAACTCTGCATAGTTAAATTAAATTCGACGATCTATCTGAGTTCAGGACTATACGCTAATCATTAAGCAAATATAGCTCTAACTCTAGTGATCTCTACCTATAGATATGTTAGCTAATTCAGTCATGTTATGTATTTCTTTGAACATCCAGCAGTCGATATATTAGCTAATTTAGGTATCTTCAATTTCAGTGATATCCAGTCATTGCTATGTCAACTAATTCAGGCAGGTCCAGCTTTGGCGATATTCGATGGTCGATGTAGTAGCTCATTCAGTCATATCTACTAGTCGCTATGTCACCTAATTCGGGCAACTCCAGCTACAGTAATACTCGGCGGCTAATATGGCAGGTAATTCAGGATATCCAGCAGTCACTATATTATCTAATTCACTCTACTCCAGATTCGACGATATCCGGCAGTTGACATAGTAGGTAATTTAGTAATATCCAATGGCGCTATGTTACCTAATTCAGGCAGCTCCATATTCAGGGATATCCCATGGTCGATATATGAGCTGGGTCAGTTATATCCAGCAGTCACTATGGCAATTGGTTCTGGCAGCTTCAGCTTCAGCGATATCTGGCGAGCGATGTGGCAGCTATTTATCAGCTAATTTGGGCAACTCCAGCTTCACCGATATCTACCGGCCGATGTGGTAGGTAATTGAGTAATATTTAGTGGTCACTATGTTAGCTTAGTCACTCTACTCCAGGTTCAGCGGGATCCAGGGGTCAATATGTCACCTAATTCAGGCAATTCCAGCTTCAGTGATATCCCGCAGTCGATCTAGCGGTCACTATGGCAACTTGTTCTAGTAGCTCCAGCTTCAGTGATATCTGGCGGCCGATGTGGCAGGTAATTCAGTGATATCTAGCGGTCACTATGTTAGCTAATTCCCTCTACTCCAAGTTCAGTGATATACAGCGGTCAATATGTTAGCTAATTCAGGTCGCTCTAGCTTCAGCAATATCCGGTAGTCGATATATCAGCTAATTAACTGATATCCAGCAGTTACTATATTAGTTAATTCACATAGCTCCAGCTTCAGTGATATCCCGCGGTCAATACATCAGTTAATTCAGTGATATTTAGCGGTCGCTATGGTAGTTATTTCAGGCAGGTCCAGCTCCAGCGATATCTAGCCATCAACATGTCAGCTAATGCAGTGGTCAATATATCAGCTAATTTAGTGATATCTAGTGATCGCCATATTAGCTAATTCTGTCAGCTCCACTTTACTGATATCCTGCAGTCCATATGTTAGCTACTTCAGTGATATTCAGTGGTCACTATAGTGGTTATTTTAGGCACCTCTAGATTCAGCTATATCTTGCCGTCGATATATTAGCTAATTCAGCAGTCGATATATCACCTAAGTTAATGTTATCCAGCGGTTGCTATGTTAACTAATTCTGTTAGCTCCAGCTTTACTGATATCCAGTGGTTGATATGTCAGCTAGTTCACTGACATCCAGCGGTCGATATGGTAGCTAATCAGGTAGCTCTAGCTTCAGTGATATACAGCAGTCGATATAGCAGCTAATTCAGTCAGCTCCTAATTCAGTGATATTCAGCATTTGCTATAGTAGCTAGTTTAAGTAGCTCCGACTTCAGCGATATCCAGCAGTCGCTATGGCAACTAATTCTGGTAGCTCCATATTCAGTGATATCTAGTGGTCGCTGTTAGCTAACGCAGACACTCCTGAATCCAGCAGTCGCTATGTTAGCTAATTCAGGCAGCTCTATATTCAGTAATATCTAGCAGTCGCTATGTTAGCTAATTCACGCAGCTTCATATTCAGTAATATCTAGCGGTGTCCGCCTACACCTGGCTGTGCACCAACCGGAGCCCACAGAACTACTGGCTTGACCTTATCTGTAAGGTCGACTCCCCAGCCTGCCCCAACTGCGATCACCCCTTGTAGGACGGCTACCATATCACCTTCGACTGCCCCCACCACCATCAGCAATACTAGGGGTTCATCGGAGATGCCAGGACATGGGAAGATTTGGACATACCATTCTAGAAGAAAAAAGAGGGGGCGGAGGAGCAGTAGGACGCAGTAGAGGCATACTTCGCCTATCTGTACTCAGTGCTATCTAGCCATCGATATGTTACCTAATTCAGAGTGTTTCGAGTTCACTTATATCTAGTAGTTGATATATTAGCTAATCCAGGGTCCTCTGAATTGAGTCATATCTGGGGGTCGACATATCAGCTAATTCAGTGTTATCTATTTATCGATATATCAGCCAATCCAGTGACATCCAGCGGTCGATATGTTATCTACTTCAGGCAGCTTTCAGTTCACTGATATCCAGCAGTCGATATATTTGCTCATTCAGGTATGTCCGAATTCAATGACATCTACTAGTTGCTATGTCAGCTAGTTCAGTCAGTTCCAAAGTCAGTGATATCTAGCATTTACTATGTTACCTAATTCAGGGACTTCTAACTTTGGTCATATCCAACAGTCCACATGTCACCTAACTGAGAGACCTCTAAATTCTGTGATATCCAGCGGTAGATATGTTAGCTAATTTGGTCAATGCTTACTCTCCACATGTTAGGCAATTAAGTTACTCCTGGGTTTAGCATTATGTAGTCATATATAGCCGTAGACCCGCTCGCTTACTAGGCAGCTCCAACTCCACTCAAATCTAGCGGTTTACATTATACTCAATTCTGTCACCCCCAGGTTCACCCATATGTCGGAGGTCGATATGTCATCCATATCTTAGCGCATTCCTACATCTTTATAATCATCCCTATCTAGCAGTGGATATGTGAGGTAGTTTTGATCACCTACGCCGTCCATAGGATAACGAATTCAGGTAGCTCTATATATTATCATATCCAGTGGCTACAGTATTCACTTAATTTAGTCACCCCGTGCATTCAATATATGAGCTTAGTTAGGTAGCTCCAACTCCCACCATAACTATCGGTCGACATATCAGGTAATTTAGACACTCCAAAGTTAATTTTTCTCTATCTATCTATATGTCACCCAATTCAGGTACCCCTGTGTTCATTCATATTCAGTGGTCAATATGTCATTTATTTCACCTAACTCTCATACTCAATATGAGTTAATTCTGGCAGTTTCAATTTCACTGATCTTCCCTGGTCGACAGGTTATGCTGTTCACATACCAGGAGTCAATTTCACTGATCTCCCCCGGTCGATAAGTTATATTCTTCATACACTAGGAGTTCACTGATATCCAGCTGTTAATATGTTAGGCAATTCTGTCACTGCTAGGTTCACTTATATCTACTAGTGGATATGTCACCTAATTCAGATAACCCGGGCCCTCAATATATGACCTAAGTCATCCAGCTCTGACTAGTCCATCCATATATCACCTATATTTATATAAATTGATCTGATTTAACCATATTATAGCCGAAATGTATTTAAATGTTTATACATTAATATAAAGAATTTTAATTTAATACTCTCCAATCAATACTTCCCCAGATATAACACTTGAATATATGGGCAAGGATCTGCTAGGCTGTTGCTGGGTTTACAATTGTCACCTCTTTCACACTCTTGGGCTAGGCTTCAACATCTTTGAGTAAGATGTCATCGTCACTTAGGGGAGACCACAATTAATACAACAACCTATAATTATGGACTCGGATAATCAACACACGTGTAGGAGGGTTACTGAAGTATATACACTGATAAGTGAGAGTGGCCCTATTCCATCAACCATCTTAAACATTGTTGATTTACTCTATAGTACATATCATTTTGTAATTAAGATTGATGGCGAATCATAGTATAGGAATAACTTCTTTGTTCAAATGGGCTGAGTCTCAACTCCTTGTTTTTATTTACAGTCTATTTTTTTTTATCGCACATGTAAGATGGATTATGTGTATGATAAGGTCTGTCTCTTTTTTTTATGCACTTTTTTACACTCTGTCTCTATCGTATAGGTAGGACGGGTTACATGTATGATACAGTCTGTCTCTTTTTTTCATACTCTTTTTTATGCTCTGTCTCTTTTTTATCGCACACATAGGATGGGTTACATATGTGATATAGTGTGTTTTTTGTTTTTGAGGAGGCCAAAAAGTTCTTAAAAGGAGGTGGAGATATTAGAACACAATTTTACAGCTATGGTATTTGAACTCAAAAACAATTTGAGTAATTCCCATGAAACCTTCCTACAAACGTACGGAATTTCCCAACCTGAAAAGCAGCCTAGGGGGACGTATCGAACAGAAAAGGTTAGAAGGTATTGGAAATACTTCTTAAGGACACAAAGAAGTTTAGAGTAAGAGATGGAATAGAACTCAGATGTTTGCAGAATATTCTTACAAATAAATAGAACATCGCGAACAAAGTGGAACCTACAAGGAAAAGTCATCTGGACCCTCTCGAACTGAATTAAAGCTAGAAAGAATGATTTGAAAAATGCCAAGGCCCCCCAAATTCACTACATCCTTTAGTATAAATACCTCTGATGCCCTTTATCTTCCTTACAACCTTCAATCTCGCTTCTCATTACCCAAATGTCTACCGAAATCATCAATATTGTAGGAAAGTTAATAAAAAGGAGCTAAGGACTTCGAGAAAGATACCGTGGGGAGCTTGCTAAGCTCGAGGGACCAGAAAGGTGGGAGTTAGCGTTGGAGGTTGCTAAGCTAACTCAAGAGCAAGCGGAATAAATCTCATTTGTGGTCCAGGTCCAGAAGGAGGTGATCGATACCTGGACAGACGAAGACTATTTAGAAATGTAAGTAGACAAAGTGACCGCTGATGCTAAGCTTAGCTTCACCTCAATAATCCTGCCCTTAGCAAATATTCATACCGAGTCAGAGCGAAGGAAGGGTAAAGCAAAAGAAAGGCTAGAAGTAACCTGGAGCGCGGAGTGGGAAGACCAGGTGGGGGACCTCATACCTCCATGGCTAGCCAAGGAGTTTCTAAGTGAACTTGCAGTGTTCGCTGAAAAAAATATGGATTGGATAGCAACTAAGGTTATTTTAGAGAATAGGATCAAAGAGTGGCTAGCCGCAAAGAAAATAAAGAAGGTTGAATAGTTGACCTCACGTGATATAGCTGAAAGAGCAATATTAAATAGGCGTAAAACGAGAAGGAAGAAGGCTGTGGCTAGACCACAGCCGGAAACTCAGATTGAGGAAGGTTCTGTAGGTCAGGTACCTACTAATACCCTAATCTTACTTTCTTCTTCTTTTTTTTCCATTACCGAAGCTACTGTCCAAGCTCCAAATATGGATTTCGAGAACATTGATAAGGAGCTGCCTAGCTCTGAAGCAGTCATGGAAACCCTGAGGTCGATCCCTCATTAATCTTCTCCCCCCCCCCTGAAGGAAGCTCAAGCTCAAGTTGGAGTTGACTCTGGACTGAGCGAAGAGGTAGTCGTGGATAAAGCCAAGGTTAGGGAAGTTGATACAGGTGAAGTGAAGGAATTGGAGGCCCCCCCCAACCCATATAAGTGTAGAAAGGTTATAAATGAGGTTGAAAAGAGCAGGAAATACAGGGTAGAAATCCTTGTTATTAATTTGGATGTAGAAGAAGGTGTGGAAGAACTAAAGCGTTAGGCACTTGAGGAGGAAGAGAAGGATGAGGCTCTGGCAGTAGAAAATACGCTTAAGATCTTATTTCAGGGGGAAGGCAGACCAGATAAGGAAATGGCAAGAAGGCTATTGGAGAAGGTGATGCAGGTAATGAAAGTGGAAGTAGTGGAGGTGGAGAAAGACTGAAGGGTAGGAAGAGGTTTTACTATTTCTTTTGTATTACTTACACAAGTGTTGGGTTATTAGTCTTTTCGGCTTTTGATTGTTTGGACTATAGTTGATATGATCTTTGCTTTGGGTTGGGTATTTGAGAATATACTGTTGGAAGTGCTTGAAGAAGGTCTAGGTTGCAAAGGGGCTGCTTGAGTTTCGAAAGTAGGGTGAGATGTGATGGATAGGAAGTTAATCGGGCTGAGGGTAATTAGCTAGGAAGGCTTTGGATTGTTGTTTCCTTCATTATACTTTAGACAATATATTACTTGTGAACTTTTACCTCATCAATCAATTTACGCATCGTCGTGATTCTTCGCAGCGTGATTTGACTAGGTCTTGGGATGAAACTCGCATACTATATATAACCCTATATACTTGGTATTTGTGACACATTTATAGCTATCCTATATGTATAATATATTCCAATCTTCTTAGTATCTTTACAGTTATTAGTGACTTAAACTAAATACTCTTAATAATAACGTATCAATATCACACCGCTATTATATTTCACCAACTTCAGGTCTCACCAAACTATGGATTTAGTGTGATCCAGAATTGCTATAGTATTCTCGGAAGTATATGGCATGACATACCTTTATTCATAAGGCCGATAAAGTTTAGCCACCTGGATAGTACTTATACTAATCACAGAGAAGCGGGATCGCTACTCGTGTGATAACATTCCCTTTTTTGGTACACGTATATATCAATCAAGGCAAATTCAATACAAACTATCTATATGAATTCTAAAAAAATAACAAAATTCAAAAGCATAACCTCATTAATATCAAGTTAAAGCTGAAATCTTATTTATACCCCCTAAAGACTTCCCTATATATATCAAACAAATAGAAGATTCTCCAATTTGAGGTTTTTTTTTTGCGTGTCTCCAAGGCAAGATTCACGTCAGTATTTCACTTGGTTAGTTTGTTGAAAATCTATTGAAGGATGTTACATTTTGTAGATAAGATAGCAATAGATTTGACGTTCACTAGGTGAATGCCATCATACATATAGTATTAATTACGTGTATAAAGGCAATTTGAAGTTTTTTTGATAGGTCCAAAATTTAATAAATGGGGGATAGAGAGCAAAGAAAGGTATTTAGTAAGAAGTATATAATGAATTTTTTGCCTGCCAGGATTATTGAATAAACGAATGTCAGAGTAGGTTATGAAAAGTACCGTAGGCACTCGAATCACATGGAAGCTCCAAAGAAGCTATACAAAAATATACAACAATGCACACGAATAAAGAAGAATATTATAGAAAGAACTTTAGGGTAAATGATTCTACAAGATGGATAATGGAGTGGTTTCCGACACTAAAAAATTCCTTCTAGAAATTGAAAATGAATACTGGAAGTACAATGGAAACTGTTCTAGAATGCCAAGAATACCGAATTTTAGGATGGTAGATGGGTATATATTTGACTCCTACCCACCTTTTTCTCCATTCCTTCTACAACCCGAATCCTACTACTACAAACTACAATAAATACTCCTACCATCACTATATGTACTAAAATCATTACTATTGTAGGGAAGCTAGTAAAGTAGAGCCAAGGGCTAAGGGAAAGGTATAGGGAGGAGCTCGGGAAGCTGGATGGGCCTAACAAATGGGAACTGGTACTAGAAATAGCCCGGTTGACTCAGGAGAAGACCGAAATAATCTCATTCGCAGCCCAGATTTAGAAGGAAGTTATCGAGTCATGGACCGATAAAGATTACGCTGATATGGAGGTCAATAAAGCTACAGCCAATGCCAAACTCAGCTTTTACACAACTATCCTACCTCTGGCAGATATATATACTGAATTAGAACAAAGAAAGGAGAAGGCGAAAGAGTGGCTTGAGGCTACGTGAGGTAACAATTGGGTGGATTTGATGGGAGGCCTAATGCCACCATAGCCAGTAGAAGAGTTTCTACAGGAGCTTGCAGTATTCTCAGAGAAGCATACCGACTGGGCAGCAGTAGAGGTTATACTTAATAATAGAGTTAAAGAGTAGCTTACCACTAAGAAAACCAAAAAGGTATTATGGTTGACTTCTAGAGATATAGTAAGTCAGACTACGGTTCATAAGAGAAAGTTACACTGGAGGAAGGTTGTTGCTGGTAACCAACCTGATTCCCCTTAGTAGGCTGTAGTACAGGGTGAAAATGGGGAGAGGTCTGCTAGTCACATACCTAGTCTTTCGTTATCTTCTTCCTCTTCCGTCTATATTGTTCCTCAGGAAAATGTAGACTTAGACGATGTTGTCGAGGGACTTCCTAACTTTGATACAGTTGTGGACGAGCATCAGTCTATCTCTCACGAATCCTCTCCTCCTTCAATCGAACCTCAGACTAAATCTGCATAGGACTCTGCACCAAGTTCTGACGAAAATGTAAAAGGAAGCAAAAGTGAGAAGATTGCCTCTGGTAAAGCGAAGGAAGTTGAAGTTGTTATCCCACGAAAGCGTAATAGGAGGGCTGACCAGAGGATTAGCAAAAGGAAGAAATTTGGGATTGAAATCCCAATAATAAATTTGGATATGGAAGCAAGAGTAAAGGAGTTAAAGTGAGAAGCGCTAAGGGTGGAAGAATAGGAAGATGCTTTGGCAGTGGAGGAAGCTGTGAAGGTTTTGTTTCGGGGTCAAGGGAGGCCGGGGAAGGAAATGGCGACAAGAATGTTAGAGAAGATGATAAAGGTGATGAGGGCAGAGGTGGTGGAGATTAAGGATGATTAATTGATTACTCAGAGTTGTTTTTTATATGAAATATATATATTTTGGGTCACAATGGGGCTTTGAAGTTAGGAAGGGGATACGATTTGGATACATGGAAATAGAACCTGGCAATTCACATTACTACAGTGAATTTAGGATGGGTGCAAATATAGCAGTTTTCTTTATTCCGTTCATTTATTAGACTTTCGATTAGGTTATGATCTCATTCATCGATCAAGTTCATAATCTTTATATACATTACCATAAAACAAATGCACTTTACGCTCGATCGAACAACCTTTTATTGATACCTATCACTCACGTAGATAATCCTACGTGTATAATACCTACAGGCTCACTCTTCTGGCCATTTTTGGCTCTACTTGATTTTCTATAATTCATAGGTAAGGGCGATGTCTAGGAAATTAATAACTCACATTCGTAGTACTATTACGCGACTATTTAATATCTGATACTCGTGGTGGTACTGGCACCACTATAGGGTCCATGATGTTCAAGAACCCGAAGCCTTTGGGCGACACCAAAGCCAAGTTAAAGTCATAGGCATATATCTGAGCTATCCAGAATACGACAATATATTAACCGATAGAGAGTTTTTGAGATCTATATACAATGGAATATATAACATTAAGGAGTAGAACTAGTATACAATTTTATTTTATTTTTTTCTTGAGTTATTCACTAGTGCTTTGTCAGCGATAATACCGTATACTACCATAGAGACTCGAGTTATATAGTAGCGCTATCACTACATATGCATGGGACACGTAGATCATAAGCCATGGCTGACCTGATACATATCAATTTGAGCACTAAGATCTATTTAATGGGTACACTAAAAACTATTGAATCTAGAAGTCATGTAAGATATTTTGTAGTGATGTCACAGAAGATCAGGTGGTGGATTATAAACTCACTTTACTGGACCAGGATAATACTGGAATACTCTCTGAGTTAATGGCTTTGGTTTAGGCCTATATCGAGTTGTAATTTTGGACTGGTGGAGGAAGTCTGCCTCTAGAAACCGCCTGGGCATTTGTAGCTATATTTACGAACAGCACTTGTAGAGCTTTCCTTGATGGTATTATAGATAATTACAGTACATTTAAATCTCCAATGTTCACATAACAATGAGCATGGGCATATCTCGTAAGATCCTGAAATCTATATATGTCTAGTGAGATAAAACTTGACCTATATTGCAGCAGCAACTAGCTAAGCCAGAGGTAGTATCAATATCAATAATCTGGTGAGCACTAGCCTCTTGTATAGTATAATACTATTACATGTCAAGATACCCCTATTCAAGCCCCTATACAACATCTCTACATAATATCCTCCATCACACAATCTCCTCTATAGTATAACCACAATCTCCTCTATAGTACAATATCAGCATTATACAAACTAAACTAATATTAAGATGCATTTGTACTACCTCTTCATTATAATCGTTCTTATTATTATATTGTCTATTCAAGTGGTTAAGACCACTACTACTACTACTACCTCGACCATTACTACTCCCACTACTATTACCACTACTACTACCACCACCAGAACCACTTTTCTGACCAGTGTTACTACCAAAACCAGTATCACTACCTACCGAGTGGCTAGTGCAAGCCAAACAACCGATCTTGATGCTGTTCTACAGCAGTCGATAGATTGTCAAGTTCTGGCAGAGGTCAAGGCGGAATGAATTTTGCAATATTGTATCAACTAGTCCAAGTACCAACCGACCGAGTACCAACCAGTAGCTACCCATCTGCTTTACAGCCAACATCCCCCATTATTATATAGGGAAAAAGCTAGGTGGGATAATTGTTAGGTTGACTCCGATTTGGAGACAATCATGGAGACTGATTCGGAACTGGCTATAATACAAGATTTGACATATTCGTGGGAGGACTGGAATATGAAGTGGTAAATAATCCTGTCCCACTATAGTAATATGCAAGCTCCACCACCTGTTCGCAAGCTTCAGTCAGGCCTCTCGGGGTCATCTGGCATCTAGCCAGTTAATGACAGCATGGGGGCTCTGTGTTTTATGAATTTTGCCTTTATTTTTGCTTTCTGCGCACGGTGGACCTGGCAGATTAACTTGCCTTGTCCTGAATCCACCCGGGTTTCTAGGTGGCTCCTCATGCCCCCTTTAATGGGGACAAATAGGAGTAATGAGTATTTATATATATATATATATATATAAATTTAAAAAAAAAAAAATAAAAATAAAAAAAAATAACAAAAAAAAAAACTTTGCGAGGTTTACTAGTGGTAGGAGGGGAGGACTGGTGGGGGCTGATTGTGGGAGGGGAGGACTGGCAGGGGCTGGTCATGGGAGGGGTGGGTTGACGGACCCTAAAAAAAAAAAAAATATCTTTGCAAGGTTTACTGATGACGGGAGGGGAGGACTAGCGGGGACTGGTTGTGGCGGGGGGAGGGGTAGGCTGGCAGGGGAGAGCTGGCGGTGGTGGGAGAAAAGGGCTGGCAAGAGGGTGGGCTAGTTGCAGTGCCTCTGCTGTCGACACCTCCTGTACCTGCTCTGTCGATACTCCTATGCCTCCACTGTTGACACTACCATGCCTCCGCTGTCGTCACCTCCTATAACTCCGAAGGAGGGGTAGGCTGGCGGTGGTGGGAGAGGAGGGCTGGTGGGGGGAGGGGAGGATGGGCGGGGACTGATCATGGGAGGGCTGGCGGGAGGGTGGGGAGGACTGGTAGTGGCTTGTCGTGGGAGGGCTGGTAGGGGGGTAGGCTGGTGGTGGGAGAGGTGGGCTAGTTGCAGGAGAGCTGGCGGTGGGAGGGGTGGGATGGCAATAGTAGAAGGGGAGGACTGGCAAGGGCTGGTGGTAGGAGGGTTGGCGGAGGGGTGGGCTGGCAGTGGGAGGGGTGGGCTGGCGGCAGCAGGGTGTGGGGGTTGTTTTCTTTTATATGCTTGTTTTGTATTACTTTTTCCTATCTTTGCTCTCATACACTGGCTAGGCTCTTCGGGTGATCAAAGTACGTACCTCACTTCCTTATTTCTTAGTTGCTATAGATGCTAACCAACCTACATACCACACATAAGTAGCACCAGTGGCGAACTTTGGCTTTGGCCTATTACGTAGTATTTATTCTATATCTATTGTCTGTATCTATTGTCTATTTCTATTATCTATATACATAATATACAATATGGAGATATACAAATATTATATATGTAGTATATACGAGAAGTGTAACCAATAGCTATATAAGCCCGTTGAGTCTTTTTCTTGACAAGAATATGAATATGGTCTGCATCCACTGGTGCTGGCATTGAACTGCATAGTGTCCATGATACTTCGAGTCTGAACTACTTATACCATACAGAAGGATTATACATACAATATACAATGTAGCTGTTCACAAGTGTAATGTCCAATAGCCAGTAAAAGAGTGGCAGCCATGAACGACAACCTGGTAGCTGTGTATAGTAATATGATCGCAACTGATTAGCAATGTCTACTTCCCCTATATGATTATTGAAATCATTAATCATGAGTGGAATTGTAAGCAGCTTGCACACATTAGGACCAAATACTTGACGAACCATAGGAAGGCCTTTTCTAGGTCTTTTTTGATTAGTAACTATACTATTATTAACATCATGAATTGTAGTCATAATGAAAACACCAGTATTATCCTGCCACTGAGCACATAAGATATTGTCTTTGGGGAGTGAAGCTAAGTCACCCTACTCAACATTCTTACTATTATCATCATATGTTTGCAGTGCAATTGGAAGCTAAGCTTTGCGTATAGTACCATAAGTACTAATACCCAACTCTCGAAGGGTTGTAAATACTATAGTATTGTTGAAGAAACTGTCAAAATATATGCTATATTGGTACTTGTGGTATGGCAATAGCTACGCTAGCCACAAGCATATTAAGGATACTAGAGTAAGATCCTGAGAAATTGGGGGAGGCATTGGCAGAGATATTGGTGGCAGAAGTATTGATAGAGGTAGCGGAGGTAGTGGAGGTAGTATTGATATAAATAACATTAGCAGAAGTAGTATTGGTAGAGGCGGCAAAGGTAGCGAAGGCATTAGCATAGGAAGCAACACTGGTAGTGGAGTAGTCTCATATAGCGAAGGTAGTCCAATTGTGCCTAAAGATCCATCAACTCTGGAGTAGAATTCAAAGCCATATGTATAGCCATGATCATATATAGCATATAGAAGATCTACTATTACAACACCACGAGCGAAACTCTGGTATGGTCCCAAGCCAAAAGCACTAGGAAGTCGAGTATTGAAGCTACAGGGATCTGTCAAAAATATTAAGCGAAGTTTATAGATATGCATGAGGCTTATTGATCTCCTGCACTAGACTTCCTCTACTTAGTATACTATGTAATCGCTGCTAAGGCACTAGCGAATAACTCGAATAGATACAGTATTGCACTACCTAGTAGCTCCAAATGTATTATGCTAGTTAACCTGTATGGCGTATACTTTGTATCTAGTATTACCTAGTATATAGTATCACCTGCGATCGCAGGTAATGAAGAGTGGTGTATATGGTATATACTTGTATGTAGTATCACCTACGATCGCAGGTGATGAAGAGTGGTGTATATGGCATATACTTGTATAGTGTATACTTGTATAGAGTATTACCTGAGATCGCAGGTGATGAAGAGTGGTATATATGGCATATACTTGTATGTAGTATCACCTACGATCGCAGATGATGAAGAGTGGTGTATATGGCATATACTTGTATGCTGTATACTTGTATGTAGTATCACCTGAGATCGCAGGTAATGAAGAGTGGTATATATGGCATATACTTGTATGTTGTATCACCTACAATTGCAGGTGATGAAGAGTAGTATATATGGCATATACTTGTATAGCGTATACTTGTATGTAGTATCAATTAAGATCTCAGGTGATGAAGAATGGTATATATGGTATATACTTGTATATAGTATCACCTGTGATCATAGGTGATGAAGAGTGGTATATATGGTGTATACTTATATGTATATAGTGTATATTTGTATGTAAGTATCACCTACGATGAAGAGTGTGTATATTTGCTACCGCACTCAATGGATTATCTAACTCTAAATTTAAACTCAACTATAAACTAAAAACCAGCAGCAGCTACAATAGCGAGAAGAAATCACTTATCATCAGGATAATAAGATTAATAATTCGGATATTTAGGATATAGATTCAGATGGTAACAAGCCTATAGAAAATAGAATTAGATTTTCTGTAGACTATGAGGCAGGTAAGATTATTGTATTGTACTTATTTACAAAAGAGAAATACCTAATGTACAACTTTTTTCAACTATTCCAATATGTACTGGATTTCCCATACCAGCATTCCAACCCTTACTAAAGAAACCTGCCTACACTGGATTTCCCATACCAGCATTCTAACTTTTACCAATGAAACCTGCCTACCTCACTATAGTTATGCCGTAATGAATAAAAAAAAAAAAAAAAAAAATAAAACCTACCTACTTTGAGTCAGTTATTTCAATGACATTTGTACCTATTAGATCCATGTATCCTTTTACCCTTCTACGTACGACCTCTATATTAAACTCCTCTACTCCAAGTAATGTTGCCCGCGCCATCTGCTCAATAGCAAGAGCATCTTTCTTTGCTTGGTCGTCTTTTGCTTCACTCATCAACTTATCAACCCTGTTATTAAGATCAATAACTTCTATGACCGACGTGTTGAATCCAATGAATTTCTTCTTTCTTTTTTCCCCGATGCTATTTTTTCTCCTCTTGCAACTTGTGCTCTGAACTTTACCTCCCAATTCCTCACCACTACCTGATCCTTCGCCTTCCCGAGATCCTTCCCTCAATGCCCTCCCTGAGCGCGATGCTATCCCCGTTGCTACCCCTGACCCCAATGCTACTCCCGATGCTTTCCTTAATGCTTTCCCCAATGCTGCCCCCGATACTTTCCCCGGCACTAATACTTGTCCACTCCTAGATGCACTACCTGCAGTCAGTACCTTCTTCCCCTTTTGCTTGCATTTATTGGTATTCTTCTCATCAGCTATATCCTTGAGCATCAGCCATTTAAACTTCTTCATCTTTCGAGTCTTGATTCGAAGTTGTATGCATTCTTCGAAGAACTTCTTTGTTTTATCACATGTGGTATTTTCCTCCGCAAATACCACTAATGCTTTAAGAAATTCTTCCACAGGAAATGGGGGTATGATATAGTCAAGTTCATCCTCCCAGTCAGTACCCCAAACTTGGACGATCCTAGTCTTTGCACGACCCTTCTTTAGTTCTGATTGTCAATGTATATCGGCAAGCAGTTGAATCGTCTCGGTTAACTCAAACCTAGCTTCTGCATCTTTCTTCGTCCTTTTTATTTGCTTGAAGTCATCTTCTGAGCAATTGTTGATGAGATTCTTTAGTATGTGGGCAACATAAGTTCCCTCTTCAGTTCTTCTTTGAGCAAAACTGAATATTTCTGCAGCAAATTTCCATTTATTTACTTCTTTAAGCCTATTCCACTCCTCTACTACCCTATCATCGATACCCCTACCCTTGCAAAGGACTCTTTCTACCACAAGGGTAATTGAGCGTGTGATCGACATAGTATGCAGATAGTGGGCGTAAGTGAGTGTGGTAGTGACAGTTTTAAGCAGATATGGTATTATAGGTAAATGAGTATGGATAGTTGTAAGTAAGTAGTATTATGGAATATGAGCCTGAGTTAGCAGCGATACATATGAGTGGAGGATTATATACCTCCTAGAGCTGGCCAACACGATTTGTTCCAGAGCTGGCCAGATCACTTTGTTCTCCATCTTAACAAATAACTTCACTAGTTTGCTATTATGGTAAGTAATGTTCCGATGAATGATGTAAGCAATGTTCCGATAAGAGACAAACTATTGGGGATAGATCGAAGTGTTAATAATCAAAGAGGTGATAATTGAACTAAGGGCTGGTGCTAAACTCTATCTGAAATAAATATGTTTTGGGTATAAGCAGCGCTGTCACTAGTTTTGCTTCAAACCCCAGCACTTTGTTTAGTCCATACCTTTTCTTTGAGCTTGAAACTTTTCTTCAAGGGCCTCTTATGTGACATTTTTGCTCTGGTAGCCTTAAGCACAGACCCAGTTGAACCAGAGCAAGCATAAGGATACTAAGTAAGCTGGAGCAAAGATAGAGTATACCGGAGCAGGCATCAGTTTTTTTTTTTTTTTTTTTCTTAGTACTCATATGCACAACCTCTAAGGGTCCATACCAGAAGCCCGAGTGAATTCTAATCTGGTTAGTACAACACCCTCCATTACCAAGGCTGTTAGGAAATCTCTTGGGAGAGGCACGATTCGAACCTACTAACCCTAATGCATTCACCAAGACGGCTCCCAACTACACCACCTACTCCCCCAGCAGGTATCAGGGGTACTAAAGCAAACCAAGGTAAGCTGGAGTAGTCATAGTGTTATGAAGGTATTTCTTTCCTAACAGAGACAATATACACGTGAATGGAATGAAGACCAGCAAGAGCGAGAGGTAGAGAATAATAACAGAGGCGACAATATGTGAAAAAGATAAAAGTCGTAATAGTAACTGACTAAAGTAATAGTCATGCCAATACTGGCACGACTCTTGCGGGTCCCAAAGCCATTTTACTACTCACACTTATAATAGTCAGTAAACACTTGGATAACTCTCGTACCTGCTAGAACTTTCCTGCAGATAATCGCAACCAAGTAGCATATAAGACTCATGTGACACTGACAGTCATGCCAAAACTGGCACAACTCTCATAGGTCTATAGCGCAAAGATCACTGCATATCACAAAGACCCCTTTCTGCGTAATAGTCATGCCGATACTGGCACGACTCTCGGATCCCAATAATGAATGACTCGCATGGAAATAAATTAACCCAAAGTGGTAGACTAACTAATCAAAACTCATATAAAAACACCATTCCCCAACAGCGTATACTGGAGCAGATATATTATGTACCGGAGCAAATCTAAGGTAACCGGGAGCAGACCTAGAGCACACTGAAGGAGGCAAAGGGCGAACCGGAGTAGACAAAAGGTGTACTCGAGTAAATCTAAGGCAAGCTGTACAGAACTAGAGCATACTGGAGTAGAGATCAGGACGTCACAGAAAACTTGATAGTACTAAATCAATTCCAGGCCTTGTCGAAGGAAACTTATGCTTCTCCGGAGTAGACCCAATGAGAAATGGAGCAGACAGAGCATGTCTAGAGTAGTCTGTCAGAGCAGGACTCAAGGCATGCTGCCTCAAGGAATCTCTGCTCCGAATCCTAGAGCAGAATTCGGAGAAGTTTACTACTCTATCTAAATGACGCTAACAGCTCTGGGAATCTTGGCACCAAGAGTAGATTTCGGAGCAGATTTCAGCACAGTTTAGTACTAGACTCTCGTATGCAGCCAAGATAAAGAGAGGTTATAGTGGGACTGAGAACAATCCTTACTCTGGACTAGTTTGACTACCCACCACATCCCAGATGTCCTTCCTTCACTTGAGTATAGCCCAGACTATCTCACTCTTCCATCCCTTGCTCCTAATACCTCGGCTCTGGTTTCACCTAAGTCTCCCACCACCTTGATCACACATGTAATACTTCCTATGTATGCGATACCCTGACATCTACCTGAGTGCTAAATAGACCTTTCCTCATCACTTGCGATCGCAGGTGATATACTGATATCCATTCATAACATACAGTCTATATATGATATTGATAGCTTTCTCATACCGTAGCTTGCAAATCGACTTGAATATCAGCCACTTCTATAGGTTTCAAATAAGCCTCCAAAATGACGTTTAGTAGAGCTACTATATCCAACATCCTGCCACTATAGTTCTAGTTCAAGTAAGACTATATCGGAGCAACTGAGAGTATCTGGAAGTATATAAGTTGATGTCTCACCAACGGCATATTTAGTGTGGAATTACTTACGAAATTTGAGTTAGCAGTATAGGTCATACTTGATTCACTAAAGGAAGGGTACTTCGCCATGGTCATGCCGCATGCAAGTATTGATTTTTAAAAAAAAAAAAAAAAAAAACTAAAGGAAGGGCATCTAACTAAAGTCTCACTTCAGCTATGGGCATTTTAATTATATTCTAGTACCATGTTTTTAAGACTGATCGCCTATGGGATTATCTATTTAAGATAAGGTATTAATTTTAAAGTTGTACCTATTGTAATTATATATTGCTAATCCTACTTCTGACAATTTTACAAAGTATCCTAAGTACTAAGATAGGTTAATAAAACAGATTGCATACTACTACTACCTGTCTTAAGAATCTCAATCCCAAATCAGGCATCTTTTACAACTAGAAAGCTAAGCTAGGTTAAATTTCTAATTTTTAATTTACTATCTTTATTAACAATAACTATTTTAGGCTTCCAAATCCAAAATTAATATCTAAAATTAATATATATACTGTAAGCGTATAATATACTATTAGTGTTTAGGTAAACCTAGCACCCAGTGGTTATGTTTTGTCCTATTATGTACTCAGTTATTCCTTATTAGATATGTGGTATATAATAACTTTGCTTCAACTTGAGATCAAGCTTATCTATATATATACTTCTATGGTATTAAGACAGACTATACTGTTACAGTCATTATCACCTCATATAGTATGAGTCATACTAGTGTCCGCACTACTCTCAACTTCACCGGCTTCTCCCTTTGCCATTGTTGCCATAAGTGTCATCATGATTCTCATTACTTATATAGATATCTCAGGCGACTTTGACAGCCATGCACTAGAAGTATACCTATTGGTCGCTTTGTTTACCGCCTAGCCTTAGTACACATATTGTATAACTCACGACTACCTACTCCTATTCTCATAAACTCAAATTCTATCCCGTTATGAATATTATTTCATATTTATGTTCTTAATATTTGTAGTATCAATTGTAGAAGTAAAATACATATTCATAAATGTATACTTAATTCCTTTATCTACAATGTTATCAAGTTACCTCCTGTTATGAACTCTGAGCCTTAAACCTTGAACTAGCCCTCAACCTTGAATCTGAACTTGTTTTGATACTTTGACACTTGTACCAGTACCTACTATGACTCTCAGATATCGATACTCGCATGACCTATCTTCATGAGTATATATATGACTCTCAGATATCGACACTCGCATGACCCATCTATATAAGTGTGTATCATTCCAATGCTCTCAATACATAGCCTTAAATATTATTCTCTTTCTACCTACTGAATTATTTATCCACCTAGATTCGTTTTCTATAACAATACAATTCTAGTAATGTATACTCTTAATCCTTTAAAAATAATACTATAGCCTCACCACTTATATTTTATAACTAACATCTCTTGTTAACTTATTATAGCTACGACATAATGGAGTACAAATACTCCCTAATGTACGAAGGTTTTCACATTGACGACTTTAAGGAAATTAAATCAGCAGAAAGTTCATCAAGGTAAGGTTCAAGTTATGTATTCATGTGGTACAGTCCAGAATCTTGATCGAGATATATTAACTGGAATGTTTTCTTGCACATAGAGGTATGAGAATAAGTACAAAAATTCATGACCACAAAAGATGATATCACATGCACAATCTTATCCAGTAACTTAAGTATAATAGCTCTGTTATTTCTTTCAATTCATATATATATACTAATTTATTAATAGAACTATATCAATCGCCTGACACACAATCTATATCTACTCATCCTGATAATCTATCTATACTCAAGAACCAGACAAATTATAGATCATATGAAATCATATCATTAGGCTTTGACTTAGTTTACTTTCCACAACACTCCTTGTTAGTTTGTAAATGATGTCAACTAGCTCTTCAAGGTGATACATATAAGGTTTATCAACATGTTAAGGATATCCATAAAAGAAACTCTCTCCAATTCAAATTGCAGACATTCTTGACTGCTATTCTATTGCTAGGCCAACTTAAATTAAGGTTAGTTTTCTTAATAATTATTATTGACCCTTCCTAATATTATTTAGATCCCACACTATACTAGTAATCCTATCCTGTTTCTGCTAATACAAGACGGTTTATACTATGGATTATATTCATATACATGCCTCAAGTTAAGTACCTATAAGAAACATTATCAACTAACCACAAAGAAAACGCCTTACCAACAAAGCCTATCTCTGGGAAAACTCAGTGTATAGCTTCTCCAATATGAGGTCAATTTGTACAAATATATTACAACCTTCTGATTCTATATCTACTATCGTTACTCCTCTGTTACAGTCCTTATTTCATACTATCGACCAAAACCTCATACAGACAGAAATTGACTTTGATCAGGTTAAATTCCAATTCCACGATAGGAGTCTGCTCATAGCTATCGCAAAACTGGATATACTATGTTTTTTGGTGGATAAAATATACAGAAGCTTGTATTGAACACAAATCAGCAATATCTCTGCCAGTTTTATAAGAACAATAACTTTTGGCTAGTTTTAGACAAAGCATTATAGATGTTATAGGAGTTGGCTAATACTGCTTGGAAAAAGACTTTAGAAACAGATAGAATTGCAATCTCCTAGGGGGGCTATGAAGATGTTAACTCAGTTGGGCTAAAATGAGTTTATAATATTGTTCAGGATATAACCTCTGCAAAGTATCTTATACTTTGGAAATAGTTTTTGATGTTTTTATTAAGCTGGAAGATTGCTATAGATGATACTAAATCTTAGGATGTATGGAGGATTAAAGATAAGCTTGCACGATCAGAAAGGAATGCTTATTATCATAGGATTACTGGGGAAGAGCAGGTTTCTCAATAGGCTGGTATTATTAGTAGGACATTAGTGAATATAGGACGGATTAATATCACCTCAGAATCCTCTATCTAAGCTAAACCAGTTACGTGAGAAAAGGTCCTTCAATGAAATAGTAACAATGCTTATGAAGTCCTTTACCACTTGCTTTACTTACTTGTAACAAAAATCTAATTGGCCTCATAGTCTTCTTCCCTAGAAAATTTGGTAACTCTACTTCAGGCTTAACTTTAATGTATTCTCCTACAAATATTGTTATCATGTGCCTGGGTGGATATTTATACTATTAGGAAAGAAAAGAGTCCGCTGTTATTCTTTTGTGTATGTCTTGCTTGTGATGGAGAAAGAAATATTCTTAAACCTGCTTATTTATATACCCTGGATCTAGTAGTATTTACACATAGGATTTGAATCCTCTCCTACTACTGGATCCAGCAAAGGAATATTAGTGAACCTACAGAAATATATTCACATATCAAAGCCTTGACAGCAACAAGACTAAAGGATGATGCTCCTATAGCATACAGTATCTTACAAAACCAATTAGCATATAGCAAGGGAATTGCTACTAGAACTGCTATACATCCTATAGTTAACTAGAAAAGTCCTGAAATATTACTCTATAAAGGTATTAAATTTCCACTACAAGGTTTTCGAGTTATGATTCAAATCCTTTTGAGTCAAGCAACAAATCAATTTTGTGATTATGTCTTGCTTAACTCACTATGGAATTCATATTCAATACAGTTATCATTGGACTGCATTAATAAGAACTTTTAAGATACAAGATACAGATTATACTTCGGAACAATGCACTATGAGCAACTGAAGGAGACTTCTTATCAAATTCCTTTATATATTTAGTCAAATCCAAAGTTGGCTACGAAATTTACTAATCACTCTCTTAATGGGAAGCTAGTTGTATGTTCCATTTGGATTATGGGATAGCTTAAGGAATGTGAGAACTTCTTGATATAATTATTGGTTTTAGTTTACTTCACAGTAAGACTGCGACATCGAGGAACTAAGCTGCTATCAGTATTATTGAGAAATTCTCAGCTTTGCATGAGGAACATATATATCCATCATGGTTGAGTATTACTGCTTACTGACTATAACAAGACTGATTCAACAACTAGAAAACCAAAAGTTATTCCCCATCTATTACCTTCTCTTATTAGCCAACTCCTATTTATGTATATTGTTGCAGTTATCCCATTCCGAAATATACTATAGCAATAGTTAGAGATTAATCCATCAGTTGAAATTCAAGCGCATTTGTTCGCATGTCATAATGAAGTCTATACTTTCTAACAACTCAGCTCAAAGTTAAAAATTGTAATTGCGGTATACTGGGTTATAGATCAACTAGTTGGCTTGAAAATCTAGCGGCAAATTACAATAACCTGCTATCGGGATCAAGTTGAGGGAGAAGCTCAAATACTAGTAGAGCTTGATGATATTGATGATAATACTGGTACCGAGCATATTGCTGATCTTCAAGCTGGACACAATTATCAAGTGGTTCGAAACCACTATGGTGTATACAAAGATATTTTGGCTAAGATTGAGTAGAGGATGATTAAACTTTTTTCTTAAATATCAACTAACTGGCATATATTCTTAGGTATTGGACCAAATAAGTCAAACTTAGGACAGCTTAATATTGTATAGCTATTCAATTGAAATCAGGAACTTGATCTGATAGCAATAACTTTTGACAATGAATAGGAACTACCAAACAAGATTATGGCGAATAGTTCAACCTTCTTAAAGCCTATACACTAGTGAATGGAAAGGGAATTTCTATCATCGCAGTTACCTAAGGAGCAGGCACTTCGTGCATTAAATCTTTTATTCTAAATTTCTGTAATTACTAAAATTACTTTTTATTCTGTCACTCAAGAAAGGGTTTTAATCGAGGTAATGATCCCCAAGCAAGATAGAAGAGCCTTGATTATTTTACCACCTAAGGGTAGCAAAACCCTATGTTTCACCTATCCTGCCATTAGGGATATATATAAGATTATTCTTATGATTGTTCTATATAAAGCCTTGAAGCTGGATTTAGAAGAGAGGTTATGGGGATGGGGTATCCCATACAGGCAATTTGATAATGGTGAAGCTAGAGGGATATATCTTGTTGTAGTAGATACTTTGGAGTTGGATTCCGGCAAACGATAGTTGGCTAAAGTTCTAGACAAAGGGTTACTGGAACAGATTATTGTAGATAAAGCTCACACGGTCCTAACTGAGTAGGAATTTAGTAAAGATAAATAATTGCCAAATGGATTTTATCCAAAAATAGAGCAGTTGATAAGGCTGGTTTACATACAAGGCACTGAAGTTCTCTACCTAACAGTAATATTTCCTCCTCATTAGTAGTCATTATGGATTCAATTAATGAAATTGAATCAAATTTATCAGCATAATAACTTTGCCCCCACTCCCTTACTTATCCTCCTTCAATATCTCCGTAACCCAATACAATGCAGCAATCTCTCCTATATACTTTATATTTGACTGTCCTTAGTTAAGGACGAAGATAGGTATCTCATGCGAATGGAAAGGCTTAGTATAATAAAGGAAAAGTTGGCATATGTAATGTTAACTGACCTGCAGTATGCATTGGGAGCAAAACAATATGGTATTATTTTCTGTACCAGGAGAGATGAATTATGTGCTAGATTTATCTACCTCCAATAGGCATTTAATAACTATAAAACTAGTTCTGGTACTATTAGGGTCTTCTATTATTTCAGTAAGGGAATGACAGATACGAAATGCAAATCTAAGCTAGCTAGATAGCGAAAGTCTCCTGCCACTTGGATATTGGCAACTAAAGGTCTTGGAGCAGGTAAAGACTTTAGCAATATTAAAGCTGTCATTTATCCTGATATACTATAGAATCTTGTAGATTACCTTCAAGAGTCTAGATGTACAGGGAGAGAACATCAACCTGGATTATATATATTTTTTATAACTGAAGATCAGATTGGCTCATACTCTAATATTTATGATACTAATATTTTTGCAATTACCCACTATAATTTTACAGCAGAAAAAGAGTATGTGCTAAGGTTTATTAGGACAACCTTATGCTGTAGGATAATTTTATTGTAGTATATTGATAGAGCTAGGTATGAGACTATATATCAGAAAATTAGTGGAAGTCTTTGTAATAATTATGAATCAAACTTACAACTCTCAGTAATTTCACAAACTGAAGAGGATCAATCTAGTTACCAACCGCACTAGCTATCAATTGCCTCCTTATCTAATAATAACCTATGTACTATTGTCTCTGCTTCTTCTACCTCTTCTACCGTCTCCTCTTCTACTATCTCTACTGCTGCTTCTGCCTCTGCGTCTGCCTATACTTCAGCCAGCTCCAGCATACCTTCTAATACCTTCTTTAATTCGCCCCCCCATATCCCTTCCAATACTCTATTTAATACCTTATTGGATACCAGCTATCAATTTAACGTTATAGAAGATATATCATGTACTACCATCTCTGCTTCTTCTACCTCTTCCGTGGCCTCCTCTTCTACTACTTCTACTACCACTTTCTGCCTCCACGTCCGCCTCTACCTCAGCTAGCTTCAGTACGCCTTCTAATACTCTCTTTAATTTCCCTCCCAATATCCCTTTCAATACTCTATTTGATACCTTATTAGACGCTAGCTATCAATTTGATATTATGGAAGACATATTATATCTGAAACCCATTCAAATGTCTAGCAATTCTCTCATTCAGGCTGAGTTGATATATAGGGATAGCTTTGACCTTGATTTTGAATAGGATTAAGAGACATTGGCTGAGCTTGAAGTTTTAGTGTCAAATATAAAAACTATAAGATTTCCTATTCCTCCTCAATCAGTATCATTGGAGGGTATAACAACCCTTTTTAATTTCCCTAACCGATTAACTATGTTCTATAGACTAAACACAGAAATTTCTCTGACTGCACTCTTTCAATCAATACAAGATTTACCATAACCATCCTCTAATCAACTATGCTCAAGCAAGTCCAATCCATCATTATTGTCTCCCTATAATTCTACCCCCAATACTAATACTTCTCCCTAACCTCAAACGAAAAAGCATTTTATTGGATATAGAAGACTTATTATAACATCGACATCCAGGGGATTAAACAGCATCAGCAAAGACTATACTGAGTTATTAACAAGCCCATCTCCATTTTCATAACGTCTGTCAGCCAACTATCAAGTTAATTGGATACCTGTTATACCAAGTTCCTCACAGGAATATGGAACTACTGATGATAATGAATGGCTACCATCCTCACAATGTCAATATTCGGTAACCAGCTATGAAGTTAATTAGGCATCTATTATACAAAGTTCCTCCCAACAATACAGGACTATTAAAAATGATAAATAGTTGAAGTGGTTTACTCCTAAGCAATCGGCTATTATACCTATTCTTCTATCTTCTTGTGACCTTCCATTAACCTCTAATTTGAAAAGAGATTTTAGAAAAGTTTAAGATTAGTTATATACCTAGAGTGCGTGCTGTCCATAGTATTTTTTTCATAAGGAAATGATATATAGCCATTCTATAAAGTCTTGCAATTTATTTAAGGTGGAGATTTTGGACTTTCAAAAGGCAAGGTCATCACTTGTTTTAAGAGCAAATATGGGTTATTTAATTTGTTTACAACCTCATTCCTGGTATCATTGGACTGTGTTAGGAGGCAATCGCCATGCACTATATACTAATTTGGGTTCGAATCGGACAATTCTTCTATGGGCTTGGTAGGTCTTTAAGTATTTTTGATATCAATATAATACTAGTTCATGGGGATCTGTGGTTCCTATTACTTCTAGGGTTAGTGAGGACTTATTAAATTTCCTTGAATAGGGGAGGCAGAGTTCTGAGCCAGATATATATGGCCAAGATAGAATCTTAGACTATATTCAATTGGTTCGCTTTATATCTTGGAAAATATAGTAGGTATTTAGTTTCTCATATTTGTTTTGTAGCTGTGGAGTTTACAATTTATTATGTATTTGAGTATTATGAGTTATAAGAATTTCAGATATTGCTTATATGTTTCACCGTGTGCAGTGGATACATGTAGAAGAGAGGTTACTTGAGTATCGATATTTCAAAGTAGTACCAGTACTGGACTAGTGTCGACTTTATATGAGTATCCATAATAGTTATGTTTAGAGATACAGTATTTAAGAGTTCTACTAGTATCAGCATGATTGTCAAGGCAGCTATGTTCAACTATCAAGGTATCACTCATGTAGTTGCCCTATATGAGTGATAGTGGCGGTTTGCAAGTCATGCAAGCATTAGTATGATTATCATATTAAGTTCATACAAAGAGATTCAAGTTCAGGATCATTATAGGTAAGTATAAAAAACAGAATTTTGGAAGATAATTCAATTCCCGACCTATAATAGAGGGCTCGATAAAGAGCGTTACAAAGGTTGTGAGCTGCGTGGTCATAGAAATTGTAACAAAGTAACTGAATTTAGGAAGGTAGAAGTTACCAGTACTAGAATAACTATCAGCGAAAGGGGCACGACAGGCAGGGCGATTAGGTATTTCAAATGGTCACTCACGTAGGGGTATTACATATGTAATAGGGGGGTAAGAGTTGTTAAGCAACTAGGGACCCGGCGGGAGGAATATGATATAGTAGAGGAGAAAAGAAATTATTTAATATAACTACAAATAATATACTCAAACCTATGAGTCATGCTAATAGTAGCACAACTCTTACTGCTTAACAAGAAGGGGAAGCTAATGATCTTTATATCCTCAATTTATTCTGAACATAGTGATGTTCTTAAGATTTTGTGACACTTGTACAAGAACTGTGAAGTTAGTCTCTTAAAACAGTAAATATATCAGTTAAGAGGCTAGAAGTTGATTTATATTTATTTATCATTAAAACTATAGCTGTTATTAAACATTATATGTATAGAATTATTATCTCCTATATACACTATATTAACTCCTCCTCCCTAGTTCTCAATATCTATACCTCTTTCTCTATTATCGAGGAGGAGGCGGTACTAGTAATAGGAGCCGCAGATTCTAGAACTGAAGATTGAAGAATTATCGGTTATAGATTCTCTTTATTTTCCATAGCTAATCTAAATTCTAGTTTTAAAGTACTTATTTACTATGATAAGATAGTGATAGGGAAACCTCGCCATAGATATTTCTATATATGAGTATTAGATAAAAAAAAAAAAAAATACTTAGCCTTTTTATACCTTTCAACATCAGTATTTAGTCTCCAATTTTTAATACATTTCTAAAAGATAATAATGTGTAGTTTTAAATATATTTTAATAGTCTTTTTTCAGAGGAATTCAGTACTCATATATACAACCTTAAGAGTCACTAATGAGCCAGCCGCTCAATTCAAGTACTCTACCCTCCACTACCAAGATTTGGGGCTAATTTCAGAATTCTTTCACTGACTAACTAAGTATAGAAAAACCTCCCTCAAGAACCAAACTCGTGCTTCTTCGAATCACTTAGGGTGAGTCATACTATTCGCATCATACTAACTCTAAGTTTTATTGGCCTTTGGTACTAACACCCTTTAAATTTCCAACCAACGTTAGGATATGCTGTGTATCCAGTTATAATACTCATATTATAATAATAATTGATGGCTAATTGCAGTATTACCCCCATAGATGCAGCTTTCCTACTAATGTTTATGAAGTAATATAGATCTAGTCTTTTACTCGTTTGACACTTACTACTCATTTTATAGATGTGAATATTAATAGATTTTTCTTTTTATAAAACATTAACTTTACAATTATGATAAATACCTACATTAAATACCCCATAGTTCCATTAATGATGTTGACAACTTTGCTTTCACCCTGCTCTATCACCTGCATTGTTAATTTCCTAAAGCAAGACAAGCTTATCCTGAGGTGTGTAGATTATCGAAATAAATTTATTTGCCAATACTGTCTTTTAGCCTATTGTGCCTTTTATACCAGATCTACATACCCTTACTTTATTATCCTTTATATACCAGGACATAGATCACATGGCAAATATAGAATATACTCTACAGAAAAAAATCTGATATACTGGTGTTGTATCTAACCAATGATTTGCTTTACTTGCAATCAACAATATTGCAGTTTTCATAAAACCAAAGCTTGTACCTCTACTATTATTTCTATTAAAAATAAGAGTTCAGATAAAATTAACTGGAAAGGTATTAAAGTAATCAATGAGTAAGTTCAATATTGAAAAAGGTTAAAGTCCTATTTTTTATTATCTTATAGCTAACTTAACGATATAGGACTTTAGAGGCGAACTCGTCCTTCGGCTCCCTGGACTCAAAATCCCTTCATACAGCAAGAAATAAAGAGAAAGATGATAAGAATGGAGTAAGGATAAGATGAAAGAGATTTGAAGATAATATTAGAGCAGTCAATGAGATCAATGAAGAAGGTGAGAATATAGATAGGATTGGGATATTAGAGATTAAAAAGAAATTATGAATGGGAAGGGAAGGTTCAGGGTTTCAAATGGAATGATTGTTCAGATAGGATTGAGAATGTTGGGATAGTAGGGAATTGGGAACAAGGGAATGTACGCTTGTCTACTTAGCGTTCCTTTTGTAGCATTGTTGGGGCATAAAAATATACCCAAGATTTAGTGTAATATAGTCGCTATGGGTTAGGCTCATATTGAGTGGCCACCTTCTCACAAAAAGAATGCAGTTTCTTTTCCACTCTACTGAAAAGGCTATTTTCTTAATAGTCAATACTCATATAGATTCTATTAGCTGGTTTTACGCAAGTAATAATTATATATAAACCGTCGCGGAGAGGTGCCTATTATTTGATAGAGCAACTCTATGAGTACTTGACTATACTGGTGATCTGTATGAACTGGTAGTCTAGCGAGCATGTAAGATGCATAAACTAACTTTTGCCTATTCAATGTACATGAGTATCGTGAGGTATACTCGGTTCTCCAGTAAAATAAGAAATTAATTGCTTTTCCCCAATTGTAACTGCCATCATTATATGTAAAAATAGTTAAAATAGTAAAAAGAGTAGAAGCAGGTATAAACAGTAGAAACACTAGTCAATCCTCAAGGGTATCGTAATAGTATTCTTGTGCAACACTGTGACGGGCTATTGATATAATATATAAGACTTTCAGTATTCAGGATTACATTTCTAATTAAGAGAAATAGTCAGTGAGTACTAATTTATAAAAATAAAAGTAAAAATATACCTAGATTTCTCTGCCAACTGTTTCACCCCTTCCATGACATTCCTCCGTAGCTCTCCTCTATTATAGCCCTGTGGATACTATCCCGTCTTACTAATTGTACTCCTTAGTCACTTTGCTCCCTTGACTTGCTGTCATAGTAATCTATATAGATTATTTACAGGTTTTTTATACTTACTAAGATTTCCCACTTACCTATTCTGGCGATCTTTTACCAAGTATCTCCTACTTGAATGCCTATTGGATATTTATATCATAGATGTATATCTCTGTAATATTATAGATCCTAAGGGTTTCTGCCTTTTCTTGATATTATGGAATTATATATGTTATAACTTGTCAAACTTTATTAAGTTATGTCCTCATAAATTGTATGAACTTAACGATATTACAGATTTACTGCTATAACAGATTTATTACTGTCATGGATTTACTGCTGTTATGGATTTATTGCTATTACAAATTTATATCTGTCATGAATTTATGACTCTTCTAGATTTATCACTATCATGGCTTTATTGTAATTACTATCATGACCGTATACTGTTGAGTTCAGCCGTAGCATCGATACTGATATAGCCATCTATGTGAGTGTCAACTTCTAGGAGGTTGTTTGTGTTTTATCACTTACGTAGACTTCTACGTGAGTGTCGGCTTTCTATTGTCATTGTTGTTATTATCATAGTGGTTATACTAAAGTAATTGGACAATAATACCCACTTCTTGAAAATAACACCTGTCTTACTTTACAAAGGCAACTAACGAAATTTAGCTAGTAATAAAAGAAATCTAATAACATTTGATTAGTAATTAGATTAGTATATGCAAAAGCTAGAACTTCTAACTCATTATCTAAATCAGACCTAAAATAAGCAATTGTTTGTAGCTTAAACTCTTAAGTATAGGACTTTCGTGTTTTTCTCAGTAGTGCAGTTCTAGAAGACTTTTGAGGAGGTAGCAAATTATGGTATCAGTCCAGGCTTTCTGACACTTATTATAAGTATTGGTAATTCTTTTGGAAGAGAAATTCCTATTTACTAACTTTATTTACCATGTTCAATCTAGTGCCAACTATATCAATTGAGGCTGGTATGGATCTATTCACATACATACGATATACAGTATGGTCTGTGTTGTGAGATGAGTGTTATTTTCAAAGGGTGGATGTTATTTTCCAATTACTTTGGGTAGTGGTTAATAATCTAGATAAGTTTGCTATCTTATTTGTCAAAGGTCAGGCTGAATTAAGCTTATTATTCTAACTTCTAGATTCTTTTAGCCCTAGGTCAATCTGCTATGGCCATGCTAAAAGAACCTTATTGGTAGGAACTAATACTAATTCAATCTAGGTAGGCATCGTTTGTCTGGTTGGCACAAGCTGCTCCGAGTGGTAGCTGGATATAGTTACCACTTGTAGGACTTGAAGCATATAGTTAGTTACTCCAGTATAGCCAGGCCTCTTATTTATAAGATAATATGCTTGGCCTGCATTATTTGTTACATAAGATATGATATATCTATAATAATATTTGAAAGCCAACAGGAACTATGATCTTGAGGCTAGAGTATGACACAGGCTATAGTGTTGTCTTTTATATATAAATAAGCCTTTCATTTTTATAATTCTTATTCTAAATCCTCATTGGCTAGTTATTCTACTTTGTTATTCTCTCCTATTAATTAAATGCAATAATACCAGGAATCGATCTCAATATGATACCATAGCAGAAACCCATTTACCTCCCAGGCAGCCAAGATACCTTATTAAGGTATGATTCTTTCATACTTAGTTGCCTTCTGAAATACGATGCTGTCTGGAATATCTCATCCTATTAGTAAGCGTAAATATGGGCTTGCCCTGTTGTGCTTTATATACTGATGGTAAGTGCAAATATAGACTTACCCAATTGTACTATGTATATAATGGTATTTAGAATTTTCAACACACCAGGATTTAACTATTGAAAGCCTCAGACTATGATCCATGTCACAAAGTACTGTGGTACAGTGGTGAACAATAGTTTGGTTTTGCATGGCATGGGAAAAGACCCTTTATTTATAGAAGTTTATTCTTATCGAATTGTAGCTAAGGCTTGTATGGAGCATTTAGTACTTTTAGGATACAATATTCCCTGTGTAACTAAAATTAGCTTCCAATACCCCTGAATTCTATTCTCCAGAAATTAAGCTCAGATATTAATAGGTTAAAAAAAGTTATAGAGGGTGTGGAAGTAGAAGTAGAGAGGTTAGAAGCTAGTATGGAAGAAGATGAGGTAGAGAATCAAGAGAATAAGAATCTTATCCCCGCAGGTCTTGCCCCCTACATGCTCTATGCTCCTCTGAACTCCTTAGCTTATACCCCTGAGCCGGCATCAGACGCTGACTCACCATTTCACCAACCTCTGCCTATGTTACTGCCCCCTCCTAGGTCTCAAGCTCATAGTATTTCACTAATAAGGCGCAATGCAGGCCCATTGCAGATACTTGATGGTATTCTATAAAAAAGTGAGTATTAAAATAAGTGTGTATGGCTACAAAGGCAGGTAAACGATAAGAAACGGCAGGACAGGCATAGAAGGGAGAGAGAGCTAGCTGGGGAGGTAGTCCTGGAGCTTACTCTGGAGGTTATAATTAATTTTGGGAGGGAAAATTCCTAAGTTCATATTGGCTAAATAACTTTTAGTTTTATGATTAACTATAAAGGATAGTACTCCTAGTAGTCATATTTCAGGTGTATTTGGTTTGATAGAGCTGGCTGGAATGGTATTAGATAGCTTAGTACTGGTTAATAATATTTTTTTTTTTTAAATCAATACTCGCATACAGCATGACTATGGGTTAATAACATTAGAGGTTAATAAAGAATGATAAATAGAATTCTTTAGTTGTTCTAACCCATACAGCTTTGGAGCTCATCTAGTAATGGGCCGCTATAGCTGTATGAGTGTTATAAACCCGCTCTTGTCAATCCCCAGCCCCTGTTACCTATTGACAACTTGCATACTTGCCGATATAAGTACACTAGCTAAGACTCGATTTCCTGGAACCGACTCTTATTGATCATTCTTACACCCGATCCCCGTTCAGGACTAGTTTGACTACCGACTGCATCTTGGAAGTTCTAACTATGTACTCACACTCTCAAATAAGAAATCGATCCTCTCGCATAACCTTTGTTCACTATTTTCTTATACCTTATCTCATTAGGGTTGATAAATTTGTACTCTGGGAACCATATTAGTACGCCTCTCAAGTATTGCTTATGCGCTCTTCTGTTATGACTTGAATCGGGATACTTTGACAGTTGTGCTAGCCAGTGGTACGACTCTCAAAGAAGGAAACCAAATTGCCTATAAAAAGAGTTGATTTCTAATATATATTTCCTTCTTTATGCAATAACTTATTCTCCTCCTTGTATCTAATAATAATATCCCATTCACTCTTGAGTGTAGTCCTGACTACCTCACTCCTCTATTCCTTGTCAACTTAGGTTTCGTCCGAGTCTCCCACTACCTTGATTATACACGTAATACCTCCTACGTGTACAACGCCTGTATAACCACTCACTTGAGTACCAGATAAAATACTTTCTTATTACCTATGTTGCAGGTGATACTCCAAGAATAATTTGTAACAATGGGCTATTCCATCTAGCAAGGGCACTAATGACTAGCCTATCCAGCAATGGGCCCAGCCTATATATCCGATATAAGGACCACAATAATCTTCTAGTATAATTATTGCATACAGAACTATCTATGTGAGCGAAAACCTAAGCGAAACAACCTAGTGAAACAACTTAGTGAAATAACCAAGTAAAATAAGCAAAGGTATGAAAATATAATATACAAATAAATAAATATAATGCAAAATAATATAACAAAAATCAAGTCCCCCTCTAAGAAAATAATACTATACTATTATCATAACTGTCCTGCGTTATCATGAGTTTGTTCATCACCTTGCTCTTATTATGTTGATATTGTCATTGTTATTGTTGAGTGTCGGGTTTTCTCAATTGCTATCGTTATCTAGAGTTGCTGTAGTTATCTTAGGTTATAGTTATTATTGTAAGAGTCATACAAGAGTCGTGTCGATATTAGTACGACTCTTAAGTATTAAATAGTTCTCTTCTCCTTCTTCCCTTTTCTCTCTTCTCTATCCAAGGTCTTATCTCCCTCCTTATACTTAGTCTTCTCTACCAACTGCTGCACTCTCTCCGTGACAGTCCTCCGTAATAGTCATCCATGACAGCCCTCCATGATAACACTGTAAATATGGCCCTGCCCTACTAGCCATGCCCCTTGGTCACCCTATCCCTTTGCCCCTACTATGACACTATGTTGGATCCACCTGACCAACCGGCATGCTAGACCATAGATCCCTAGCCTATAGCAAACCTTTAACCCACAGCGAACTCTCAGCCACCAGCAAATCCTCAGCTACTTTCGGGAGCTAGGTTTGAGGCCTGGCATGCCCTCCCCATCCCTACTGACCCTGCAGCCCTAACTGCCTATCACTGAGAAATTATCGATATTTTCACCGCTACCAATGCTATTGGCAATGAGTTTGGAGCGGATCTCCAATACATACAGGCATAGCTGCAATCATCGAATGACGAGATTACTGTCCTCCGAGAAGAACTCCTAAGTGTCACTACCGTATTAGCCCACGAACAATGAACCGTACTAGCTCTGTCCACAACCATTACCCATCTCCCCCCAACCGAACTAGACTTACTATGACCCAAGACTCAAGACCTTGCCTCCCTACTAAAGTTCAATGGCGACTGTGCCCGCCTCAAGGTATAGAAAAACTCAATGAATATCAAGCTTAATGCAGATACGGCCAAATTTCCAGACAATTGATACCACTTGGCCTATGTCTATGGCCTCCTCGAAGTTAAAGCCGTAGACCAAATCCAGCCATATATTCTCATGGATAGCTTCAACCTCGCTGACGTCCCTACCTTATTTGCCATCCTTAACCATGCATTCGGTGATCTAGACTTAGTCGGAACAGCCACCCGAGCTCTCTATGGCCTCAAATAGAAGGGATCAGATCTGTCAAACTATGTCGTGGAGTTCTCCTACTTGGCTGCAGAGGTACCGTGGGATGATCGCGCGAAGCTGGATTACTTTCAAGATGGTCTCTGTTACGAGCTGAAATAAACATTGGTCAATTACCCTAATACAACTACTCTAGATGGCCTTCTAGAGTAGGTCAGCAAGGTTAAATAGAGGCTGGCTCACCTCCGCAATAATACGAACTCCCATCCTTTCTAATCTCAGGCTAACACTACCACCACTACTCACACTCGTATAACGACCCAGCTAGCTCCACCAGCTCAACTAACCAACGGCCTTTCCTACCTCTCCTACACTATGAGAGGAAGGACACTAATAGATCTATCCTCCAGAAGATCGCACCTTTCATAGGAGGAGTGCGGCCAACGCTGTACTAATAGCCTCTGCATTACCTGTGGAAAAGATGACTATTTCATAGCTGCTTGCCCTATCCATCATTCTCACTCTCTTACAGCCCATGCTGCCGTTATAGCCTCTACTAAGGAGTTGGAGCTAGGAAAAGTAGTGTCCCTTGCATAATCACTGATACTAGCAAGGGACCTGCTAAAAGCCATTTGTCCTTGTCCTTATTTTCAGTTTATGCAATCTCTCTAAATGAATCTCAACTTATTGGTCAATATCTTCTTGTATCTATCACTATAACAATCAATGGAAAGAGAATAATCATCCCAGCCCTAGTAGATTACGGAGTAACTAGATTTGTATTCATAGACAAAGACTTTGTTAGTAAATGCTCTATTCCTACATCGAAGTTAAAAACCACCCATATCCTAGATATCATAGACGGATACCCAATCTCATCTGGGCCCGTCACTGACATTGCTTATTTGCTTGCCGATATTGAGGGTGACTAAGAGAAACTCCCCCTCTTCATAATGAAACTCTAGTATCTGATCATATCAGGGATTCCCTAGTTAGCTCTCTATGACACTTCTATTCATTTTGGCTCCTATACCCTTCGTTTGATAGTAAATATTGCCAAAAAAATTGTAATGGCCCGAAGACGCCAGTTGGAGCCCTCTGCTCCCCACTTCTCGTAGCAAACCCTATTATTACCACCCCAAAAGAACTCGAACTGAAGACAATAAAAAGCCCTCACCTACTTAAGACTAGCTTTATTAGTGCAGAAGCCCTTTCGTACTTGATAAAGAGATACAAGCTGACTGCTTATACTCTGTCCATTTACGATATCCACCTAGCCATCATCAAACTCCGTACGAATAGGGAGTGAAAGTCTCTTATCCCTAAGAAGTACTATGAGTTTCTTGACTTATTTTTAGAGAAGGTAGTTAAGAAACTTCCCTCGTATCATACTTATAATCATACTATCCCTCTAGTGGAAGGCAAAACTCCACCACATGGCCTTCTCTATAGTATATCCTATGCTAAGTTTGAGGCACTGAAAAAATACTTAGAAGAAAACCTAAATAAGAGCTTCATTCATCATAGCTCATCTCTAGCAAGTCCTCCAGTACTATTTGTGAAGAAGTCGGATGGCTCCCTCTAGCTTTGTGTTGATTATTGAGGTCTTAATGAAATAACTGTTAAAAACTGCTATCCCCTTCCACTGATTTAGGAAACACTGAGCCCCCTATCTAAGACAAAATGGTTCACTAAGCTTGACCTCAGAGGGGCATATAACTTAGTATGTATTGTAGAGGAGGAAGAGTAGAAAATAGTATTTTGAACCTACTATGGCTATTTTGAATACAATGTGATGCCCTTCAGACTGACCAATGCTCCATCTTCCTTTCAACACTTTATTAACAATACCTTGTGGGACTTTCTGGATGTATTCTGTACAGCATACTTAGACAATATTCTGATATACTTCCGATTCCCTAGCAGAGTTTAAGATCCATGTGAAATAAATCCTAGAGAAGCTCGAGTAGGCTGGATTATATCTGAAACCTGAAAAGTGTGAATTCCATATATACGAGGACAAGTACTTAGGATTGATCATCACTACAAAAGGAATTAGGATGGACCCAGCTAAAGTAACTACAGTTGAAGCCTAAGAAGTGCTAGCCAACGTGAAGGATATACAGATATTAATAGGTATTGCAAACTTCTACTGGCGCTTTATTCTGGGATACTCGAAGATAGTAGCACTACTCACTGCCCTTACTAAAAAGAACTAACGCTTCAACTGGAATCCGGCAGCCTAATCAACCTTTAATCGACTAAAATCTACCTTTTGTTCAGCCCCAATCTTAACATACTTTGACCTAGATCGTGAGTACATCGTTGAAACGGATATCTCAAACTACATATCAGCCAGAATCCTTTCACAATATGACGATAGTAATATCCTGCATCTAGTCATATACTTCTCGAAGAAGTACACCCCTACCGAGTGTAATTATGAGATTTATGATAAGGAGCTGATGGCAATTATCTGTGCATTTGAGAAGTAGTGGCTGTACTTAGAGTCAGCTAAAAGGGTAATTGAGGTTCTTTCAGATCATAAAAACCTCAAATACTTTACTACAACCAAACTTCTTAACTAGCAACAGGCATGATGGTCAGAATTTCTCTCCCAGTTCAATTTTAAAATTAGATATAGGCCCGGAAAAGTAGGGAGGAAGCCAGATGCATTGACCAAAAGATCAGGAGATCTCCCAAAGGGGGGGGATAAAAGACTCAAATACCAGAACCAAGTAGTTCCAAAACTAGAAAACATTGATATAGCAGCGTCTGGCCTATCGGATGTAAGCATAGAGATACCGGATGACCCAACTGACCTGTAGTAATTAGTACAGGAAGCTTATAATAACGACCTATTTATCAAAGATATAATCGTTGCAGTGACCTCGGGAAAATGATACTACTCAAAAATCTCTCTAGTAGAGTGCGAGGTTAGGGATAACTTACTATATCACCAGGATCACCTGTATATACCTGCAGATGGAGAACTGCGATTACGGCTAATTAAGGAATACTATGATAACCCCGCTACAGGATACCTTGGGGTAGCTAAAATACTAAAGCTACTGAGCCAACAACATACCTAGATGGAATAATGCAAGGATATAGAGAGGTATATCTGCAACTGCTATATATACAAAAGGTCGAAGCCTATACGCCACCTCCTCTATAGGACCCTAAAACCTCTAGAAATCGCCGATCGCCCCTAGCAGCACATTACTATGGACTTTGTTACTGGACTTCCTGAAGATGCAAGATTCAATACAATTCTTATAGTGGTCGATCAGCTAACTAAGATGAGATACCTAATACCTTATAGAGATATATGTACTATAGAAGACTTAGCTCACCTCTACTTGGATAATGTTTGGCGCTACTATGGCCTGCCCCTCTCCATACTCTCTAATCGAGGCCCCCAATTCATGTCTGACTTCTGGAAAGCCTTCTGTGAGCTCATAGGTATTGATGTCAGGTTGTCAACAGCTTACTATCTCTAGACAGATAGTTAGTCAGAACAGATGAATGCAATTATGGAACAATACCTTCATGCTTATATGAACTATCAATAGAATAACTGGACCTCTCTTCTTACACTATGTGAGTTCGCTATAAATAACTAATTCTCCGAAATACTTAAATACTCTCTGTTTCTCATGAACTATAGATAGCATCCCTGCTTCATGGAAAACCCCACCCCTATACTGAAAGCTAAGCCCAATACACCTGCAAAGGATCTTGTAACCCAGCTCATCGACCTCCATGCAATGTTAAAAGCAGAGCTAGGATATGCTCAGGTAAAGGAAGCTAAATACGCTGACACCTCCCGACTCTCTGCTCCTCGATACCTACCTGTTGATAAAGTATAGTTATCTAGCCATCACTTCTATATCCAATGCCCTTCCTATAAGTTGGACCACAAGTTTACTGGCTCCTATGAGGTACTAGGTAATGTGGAAACTCATGTCTACTGGTTAAAATTTTCCTGCAGTATTAAGAGATACTCTGTGGTCCATGTTTCTGAGATCGAGCCTACTGCCAATGATCTCTTGCCAAGACAGGTACAACCTCCTTCACTCCCAGTGGTGATAGATGGGGAACACGAGTAAGAGGTAGAGGAGGTCCTGGATTCGAAACGCCGATATAGAAAGTTGCAGTATAAGGTCAAATGGGTAGGCAAGGAAGAAGCAACTTAGCAGCCTGCAGGAGATTTGGAAAACTCCCAAAATCTTGTCTTATCATTCTACCAGTATTATCCCAACAAACCTGGACTATAAAGCCCATCGTCGCTAGAGCTCCGATACAGAGGAGGGGGGTACTATCACAACCATCTTGCGTTATCGTGAGTTCATTCGTCACCTTGCTGCTATTGTATTGATGTTATCATTATTATTGTTGACTATCAGATTTTCTCAATTGCTATCATTATTTGGAGTTGCTGTAGTTATCTCGGGTTGCAGTTATCATCATCAGAGTCATACGAGAGTTGTGCCGATACTGGTACGACTATTAAGTATTAAATAGTTCTCTTTCCCCTCTTCTCTTTTCTCTCTTCTCCATCTAATGTCTTGTCTCCCTCCATGTACCTAGTCTTCTCTACCAACTGCTGCACTCCCTTCGTAATAGTCCTCTAAAACAGTTATTGGTGATAGCCCTCCATGATAATGCTGTAAATATGGCTTTGCCCCACTAGCTGTACCCCTTGATCACCCTGTCCCCTTGCTCCCATTATGACAACTATCTATTAAATCCAAATTGGTTAACTACATAATTTAGTATTTTTAGGTATATGAAACTATATAATATAAGCTGACTCAACAGTAGAATTTAGTTATATAATATTGCAACTGACAATAGGCATAGGGGAGTAGTAAGTTCTTTACTTTACAGTTATGGTTACTTATTAAGTACCTATGTTCGAATCCCAGTGGAGGCAAGAAGTTAATTACCTTAATATCATTGGAAGGGACGAGGGAGAAGGGTTGTCGGGTATCCATTCCTTAATACTTCAGTTCACTATATCGCCATCAAACTACAAGTCTATAATGAGGGCGACCTAAGAAGTAGTATGATAGTTCTCGAAATATAGTGGACTGGGGCAACTCGTTTTGCCTTTTAAAATAGAAGTTATTTTTCTGATTTTTTATATTAAAATTAAATACTAGTAACTACAGTCAGTAGAAAGGGCAGCCTTATTATATGAGCTATTGGGAAGATGCTTATATGAGCTTTTGGTAATTAGCTTATATGAGCTATTGCTGAATTGCTTAGAAGCAACTGAATTACTCGAAAGTAGCCTATATGAGCTATTAGAATAGGCTTATATAAATTGCTCGGAAGTAGCTTATATTATGCAAGCCTGAACTTGATTGATAAATGGGCAGCTATATCTTTCAGTAATTATTGCAATTGATGAACAGAGCAGCTCATGATTGTTGAATCGGCTAGAACAGATATAATGCTATCAAAGGTGGAAATGCATTCTGCTACGTGAGTCTCTACATCAAAGTCTCCTCCACTATCAAAGTCCTCTATACCAAGCTCGGATCGTAACATAGGCAAAAATAAAGAATAGGATAATGAAGAGGATATGGAAGATGGTACATTAAAGTTTCTAGCCCTATCAAAGTCTCTAGCCTTATCAAAGTCTTCTGCCTTATCAAAGTCTCCTGCCCTATTAAAGTCTCTTGCACTATAGAGGTATTCCTAACCTAATGGAGAGAACATACACTGTGTGACTGATGAGAAGACCAATAAGAGTAAGAGAGAGACAATAATAACAGAGTCAACGATATGTGAAGAAAATAAAAACTGTAATATTCTATGTTTCAATCATAAGTACATGCCAATATTTATAAAGCATTTCTATTCAAGCTGAAGTCCACAAATTCCTTCTTCTTTCAACAATAATATATGAAGTACTCTTAAATGAATAAACAGAACTAAGACCTTCTACCAAACTGATAGTCATGCTGATACTAGTACGAGTCTCATAGATCCCATATCTGTTTTGTTAGACTGACGACAGTCAGTAAATATCTAGATTAGTCGACAAATACCTAGACAACTCTTGAATGTGCTAGAACTTTCCTGATGGAACTTTTCTGCCGAGAACCATAACTAAGTTACATGTAAGATCCATACGACAGTTGATAGTTATGCTAGAACTGGCATGACTCTCGCTGGTCTAAAGTACAAAGATTACTATATATTACGAAGACTCTTTCTTATATGATAGTTATGCCGAAACTGGCACAACTCTCGCGGGTCTCATAAATGAATAACTCGTATGTAAGCATAACTACACATAAGCATAAAATTAACCCAAAATGCATAAAATAACTAAACCCAGTTCACGTGAAAATATCATTCCCCCTATAGTGCCTATACTATCAAAGTCTCCTACATGAAGCTCGGACAGCGACGTAGGCAAAGATAAAGAAGAGAATAATGAAGTGGATATGGAAAACGTGGTTTTGGCTATCATAAGTAAGAGAAACAGCTAAGGAAGCAGAAGAGACTAAGGAAGAAACTGATATAAAAAAGGAACTTTGACATACATTCCTATAATCAACCTTGATGTTAATGAAGTGGTAGAAGAGATGAAGTGAGGGTTGGAAGAAGGTGAAGATAAGGATGATATGATTACAGTAGAGGAGGCCATCAGGAGATTAATGAATAGAGAGGGGAAACCAGATTTTGAAACCATGAAAAGGAGGTTGCAATGATTAATGGATATGATTAAAGTAGAGATAAGAGTAGTAGATGATTATGATTGAAGCTCCTGTAGGGCTCACAATTGCACTAAGGATTGAATGAGTAGCCTATTCTTTGATTTTTTTTAGACTTTTTTTAGATTTTTTTTTTAGCATTTATATATATATATAGTTTGTATTGAATCTACCTTAGTCGATATATACTTCTACTTTCATGTTTGTCAAGACATACGGAAGGACAGAATATCTATTGTGTATTACTTTTGAACTTGGTTCTGACAACTCTTCCTAGTAGGTTTCCTCATCTACAAGACAACATCACATACTTAAGTAGATTACTATTATTCCTCTATAATCTACTATTAGATATACTGAGCTTCTCGCTTATAATAAGGCAGTACATCCCCCAGGTTAATCCTGGTTAGATTACCTAGCTCCTAGGCCGCTCTCTGCCCTGTATTTATATATATAACCAGATACCTAATATAGATGGGTGTAGGAGTATATCACCTGCGACACAGATGATAGGAAAGGTATTATCTAGCACTCGAGTAAGTGGTCATATAGGTGTTGAGTATCACATATGTAGGGGATATTACGTATATGATTAAGGTAGCGAAAGACTGAGTTTATTATAGTAGAAGGTTCGAGAGGGTCGAGGTATTATGGATACAGATAATGAGGGAGTCTGAGCTACACTCGAGATAGATATTGAGATACTAGATATAAAGAAGTGAATAAGTTGTTATATGAAGAAGAAAGACAATATAGAAGGCAAAGACTAACCCCTTTTATAAAGAATCAGTACACTTGTCAAATAGCCCAGTCTAATTACAACGAAAGAGAAGTAAGCACATATTGAAATACCTAATTGACACGTATCGGCATAATGGAAGATAGAATATATAAAGAACATGTAAACAACCACATTTAAATATACTAGAGGTACACAAATAAGATTCTAGGAAGCATAGATTCTTCAATACTAACGAGGTGAGGTGGAAAAAAATGGTGGATAAGGGTAGTACGAGAGGATCGATTTCTCATTTAAGAGTTATACTAGTACCGGCATGACTCTCACTAGTCCTAAGGTTCAAGGAAAGTAAGGTTGTTCTACTAGACTAATCTAGTAGATTTCCTACCTCGGAGGATAGCCACCACATCACCTTCGATTGCCTCCACTACCACCAGTAATACTAGGAGCTCATCGAGGATACCAAAACATGGGAGGATTTAAACAAATCTATTTGGAGAAAAGAGGAGAGAAAAAAGGTGTGGGATATAGTAGAGGTATACTTCGCCTACCTCTACTGCCCCCTTACTAGACGATAAGGGAGTAGGCATATTGAATATTTACTACTTTACTTTAGATTATTCTTCCTGTCGTCATTTTATATATAGCTTGCCTATGGCGTCAAATTAATATAACTATCCTTTGAATCTACTTGGGTTTCTGGGTGGCTTATTATACGACCCTTAAAGTTGTGCATATGAGTATGGAGTTAAAAAAAAAAAAAATAGTAGATTCCCTAGTTAAGTCCTAAAAGTTCAAAGGAAGTAAGGTTGTTCTACTAGACTAATCAGTAGATTCTCTAGTTAAGCAAATACCTAGTTTAGGACTTCTAGGATACGGTCGGTAGTCAAACTAGTCCAGAATAGGGATCAAATACAAGAGAATTGATGAGAGTCGTGGTAGTACTAGTATGACTGTCGTAAGACATAAGGTTCCAGGAGATCGACTCTAAGCTAGTATGCTTTATGCCGGCAAGTGCATGGGTTGCCAGTATAATGTTGAGGTTCATGATACGATAGTCCTGGTAGTTGTAATAGTGTCCATGACAGTATCTATGATAGGATGCATAATAGGCAAAGGATAATCTATAATAATACTGCCAAAAAAAAGGTAATCTAGGTATATGACTAAGGGCAAGACGTTAGATAAAGAGAAAAGGAAGCGTTCAGTATTAGCACAACTCTTATAAAACTCCTGCAACGAAAACTCCAACCTAAAATAATAGTAGCTCAAGAGTCATGCTAACACTAGCATGACTCTTGCAATAAAAACCTCAACTCACAATTATGGGAGTAGCTTGAGAGTCTTACCAACACTAGTACAATGCTAGTGGTGAATGAAAATAATAAGAGTAATCACTAGATTAGCCTGAGAGTCATGTCATTACTGGTATGACCCTCATGGTGGTAATACTATTAAGAAACTCGACAATTACGTAGAAGTCAATATGAGTATCATAATAAAATGTACTCAGTCATAAAAATAATATTGAGGAGTAGTGATAATGAGGTTATGGTCACTGATTTTTTAGGAGTATCTGGTCATGTACGTAGATATAGGGCAGGGAATGGCCCGATGGTTGGATAATCCCGTCAGGCTTAACCTGGGGGATGCGCTGCCTTACCATAAGTGAGATACTTTAATACAAGTACTGATTTACTAAAAAAAAAAACCCCTCAGCCTAATTGATAATCTACTTTATTATCCTGAATCCCTCTCCATCATTTTTTTTGTTTGTCTCAATAGCAGAAACTCTATAGATTGTGACAGCTAGGCAATAGAACAAGGCAACCAAGGGTTATAGCTGATAAGGCAGGATAATATTGACAGGGTGGTTATAGAAGAGTGTCATGGAGGACTGTTATGGAGGACCATCATAAAGGGAAGTATACTAGTTGGTAGAGAAGGGTAGGTATATAACAGAGGATAAAATGATAGATAAAGAAGAGAGAAGAGAAAAAAAGGGCAAGGAAAGCTATTTAACATGAGAGTTATGCCAGTATCAGCAAGACTCTTATATGACTCTTATAACGAAAACTACAACCAGAGATAACTACAGCAGCTTAAGAGTCATATTGATACTAGTATGACTTTCGCAATAAAAATATCAACTCGTGATAATGATAGTAGCTTGAGAGTCCGGCCAATATTGGCACAACTCTCTTGATCAATGATAACTATAATAGTAAGAAGTTGGTCAGCTTAAGAGTCATACTGTGATAGATATAATTCCCGTAAAGACGAAAAAATTCAGGAAATCTGACACTGGCGTAGAAGTCTACGTGAATGTCAACAATAATAATAATGAAGAGACGAATAAATATAAGAGTCATACTAGCATTTATATAGTGATACAATCAAATTCAGTGATATCCAGTAGTCGAAAGGTCAGCTAATTTACTGATATCTAATGGTCTCGATGTCAACTAATTTAGTGATATGTATCACGGCGGAAGGTATCAGGGCAGCAGCTAAGACCAGGTAGAACAACATACGAATTAAGCCCAGATTCGGTATCAACAGGAGGCTATAGCACAGACATGCCCTATCAGCATATACTTGGCTTCGAAGCGATCGAGGCCCCTAAGGATCTGGTTCCAGTTCATCCACAGGATTGACTTCCCAACATACTTCAACTGTGATCACCAATTAGAGGATGGCAAATACATCACCTTCCACTGCCCAGACTACTATAAACAATAATAGGAGCTGATTGTAGAGAGGAAGACATAGGAAGAGCTGAACACACTGACCTGGAGGAAGGAGAAGGAAGAGAAGAAGGAGTGGAATGTAGTAGAGGTATACTTCACCTTCCTCTACTGCCCCCTCACCGGACGTTAGGATAATTTGATATTTACTGTTTATTACTTTGTTTACTACTATTCTCTACTTTGACTTTTTCATATTGCATTGATTTTATATATAGCTCATGTAGAACATCTGACTAACCTAACTGTCCTTTTGAATCTATATGGGGTTCCAGTGTGACTTATCATATGACTCTTAGGGTTGGATATACGAGTACTAAGTTCCCCCCTGACAAGAAAAAAGAATTAGTAATATACTACGGTCAATATGTTAGCTAATTCAGGCAGCTTCATATTAAGTAATATCTAGTGGTCACTATATCAGCTAGTTCATATAGCTCCAGCTTCAGTGATATTTAGTGGTCAATATATCAGGTAGTTCATATAGCTCCATTTTCAATGATAGCTAGTGGTCACTATGTTAGTCAATTCAGGTAGTTCCATATTTAGTGATATGCAGCGGTCGTTATGTTAGTTGATTCAATCATATTTAGTGGTCTCTACGTCAGCTAGTTCAGATAGTATTATCTCGTAGGTGGTATATTAGCTAGTTCACGAAGCTACATATTCAATTATATCCAGCAGTCGCTATGTCAGCTAGTTCAGTCACATCTAGTAGTTGCTATATAGTATATCAGCTAATTCAGCCAGCTCAATTTTCTATGATATTCAGTGGTTGCTATGTTAGCTATTTTAAGCAGCTCCATATACAATAATATCTAGCGGGCCCTATATCAGCTAATACAGACACTTACGAATTCATTGATATCTAGTGGTCGCTATGTCACCTAGTTTAGGCAGCTCCATATTCCGTGATATCCAATACTCGCATTACTATATCAGCAATTTCATACAACTCTATATACAGTGATATCCAATGGGTGATATATCAACTAATGCAGACACTTGTGAATTCATTGATATCCAGTGGTTACTATATTAGCTAGTTTAGGCAGCACCATATTCAGTAATATGAAGTGGTCGCTATATCAGCTAATGCAGACACTTCTGAATTTATTATTATCTAGTAGTCACTATGTTAGCTAATTCAGGCAGCTCCATATTTGCTGATATCTAGTAGTTACTATGTATTATAAATCAGTCTTGAAGTATCACCTGCGACGCAGGTAAAAGGAGAGTGTTTTATCTAGTACTCGAGTAAGCGGTTACACAGACATTGGGGTATTATATGTGTAGGGAGTATTACGTATATGATCAAGGTAGCCGGAGACTCGGATGAAACTTGAGTCAATAAGAGATGGGAAAGTAAGGTAGTCTAAGCTATATTCAAGTAACAGTGATCAAAATATTATGAGAACTAGATATAAGGAGGAGAACAAGTTATTGCATGAAGAAGGAAATCCATAGCAGAAATTAACCTTTTCTTTGTTATCCTTAAATGTAATATCTTATCTTGTATTGTAATTATGTTGTGTTTTGATTCTTTTGTATTGTATTTCCCTCGGGATATGCTTATTGTGGGTTGTGACTATTTTGGGTTGTATTTCTCATCCTAAGAGTCGTACTAATATTAGTGCGACTTCTAATTATTAAATAACTTACCTTTCCCTCTTTTTTCTTCTTCTCTCTTCTTCTCTCTTCACCCAACATTTTATTCTCCCCTTATACCTAGGTTATTCTTATAGCTTCTCTCTTCTTCTGTAGTAGCCCCTCTATAATAGCCTCTTCTTTAACAGCCTCCTCCATGATAGTATCCTATGATCTATTTATACCTCTACCAAACCCTTTGGTCACTTCCCCATGCCCTACCTATTATAGTATCTAGTAGTCACTATATCAGCTAATTCAGGTAGTTGTATATTTAGTTATATCCAATGGTCACTATATCACCTAATAGAGATACCTGCGTATTGAGTGATATCTAGGGGGCATGTGTCAGGTAATGAATGCAGCTCCATAGAAACTGATATTGAGTCATCGATATATATAGGTGAGCTAGATGCTCCTAATTTATAGAAAATCTATGTTAGATAGGTCAGATGATTGAGATACCTATGAATGTATAAGTGTATAGTAGTCAATTTATTAAGTAGTTCAGACTTCTCTTTATTATATAATAGCTGGCCTTCCTATATTTAAGTAGTTTATGCAGTTCCATATTTAGTTATGACTAGTAATAGACAAAATAACTAATTTATTCAATTCAACCAACATACTTAATATTTAAACTAATTGAAACAACTTTAAATTTAGTAATATGTAATTTAAATAGTTAATATATTACCTAATTCAGTAATCTTTAGTAGTTAATAATTATTATATTTACTAGTTAATAAAATTAATATATTAATAGATTTTAAATAAAATTATATTTAAAAATTAAAATATTAATTAATTAATTATATTATAAATTGATTTATATAAAATCACATATATATTAATATTTGAATATTTATTAAAAAATTATTAAATTAAGTAATAATTAATATTATAATTTGAAAAAATAAAAATAAAATATTTTAAAAATAATATTAAAAAATAAAAATAAAAATAAATTGTAAAATAAAATAAAAATAAATAAATAAAATAGAATAAAAGTAAAAATTAAAATAATAATTAAAATAAAAATTAAAAAAAAATTAAAAATGAAAATAAAAATAAAAATAAAAATTAAAAAAAAATAAAAATAAAAATAAAAATAAAAATAAAAGTGAATAAAAGAATAAAAGTAGAAATAAAAGTAAAAATAATTATTAAAATAAAAATAAAAATAAAAATAAAAGTAAAAATAAGTATAAAAGTTAAAATAAAAATAAAAGTAAAAATAAAAATAAATATAAAAGTAAAAATAAAAGTAAAAAAGAGGATAAAAATGAAAAAAAAGGTTAAAGAAAAAATAAAAATAATAATCAAAATAAAAATTAGAAAAAAAATAAAAATAATAGAAAGAATAAAAAAAAAATAAAAGTAAAAAAAAAAATAAAAGTAAAATAAAAATAAATATAAAAATAAAAATACAAGTAAAAATAAAATAAAAAATTAGGAATAAAAATAAAAAAGAATAAAAATAAGAATAAAAATAAAAGTAAAAGTAAAAATAAAAGAAAAATAAAATAATAATAAAAATAAAGGTAAAAATAAAAATAAAAGTAAAAATAAAAGTCAAGATAAAAATAATAATAAAAATAAAAAAAAAAGTAAAAATAGTATTAAAAGTAAGAGTAAAGATAAAAATAAAAATAAAAATAAAAATAAAAATAAAAGTAAAGATAAGAGATAGAATAAGAATAAAAGTAAGAGTAAGAATAAAAATAAAGATAAAAATAAAAGTAAAGATAATAATAAGAGTAAAAATAAAAGTAAAAGAAATGATAAGAGTAAAAATAAGGATAAAAATAATAATAAGTATAAATATAAATATAAGTATAAATATAAGTATGAATATGAATATAAGTATAAGTATAAGTATAAATATAAATATTAATATAAGTATAATTATAATATATGGCTTATCTAATATCTAGTTCTTATACTTTATAAATTTATGATATAAGAACTAATATCAATATTATACTCAGAATTTGTGATATACTTTTATTATTATTAAAATAATTATTTATCAATTTAGATAATATTAATTTATTTATAATTAATTTTATTATTATATTATAAAGACTTATACTTTTTATATAGATAATACTTAATATAATAGATTTATTATAGACTATATTAACCTAAATTACTTAGAGTAATTGATTTATTAAAGACTATATTAAATTAAATTATTTAGGATTATTAATATATTGAAGACTATATTAACCCAAATGGTATAAAATAATTAATTTATTAAAAATTATATCAAGTTAAATTACTTAAAATAAAAAGTAAAAATTTATTAAGAACTATATTATACATTTATAATATAATAACTACAAACTCAATTAATCTCTTAATTTTTAATTCTAATTTTTTACTATTAAATTAATTATCTACTAACTTATATAATATTAATTTATTATGATTTTATTATATTATTAATATTTAATATTGATTACTTAATTAATAAATACTATATTAATTATTTTAAGTTATTAATTATATATATAATTATATATATTAATAATAAAAATAAAATATTTAGTAATTATTTTTATATATAATTTTTTTATAATTATACTTTATATCTTAGCTAATTCAAGTAACTCCAACTTAATAATATATAGTAGTTAATATAATTATTAATTTAGTAATATTCAGTAGTTATAATATTATATAATTCATATAGCTCTAAGTTTAGTAATATTCAATAGTTAGTATACTACTCAATATAAATACTTCTAAATTTTATAATATCCTACAATTACTATATTAACTAATTTTTATAGTTCTAGATTTAGTGATATTTAATAGTCACTATATTAGCTAGTTTAAATAAGTCTATATTTAATAATATCTAATAGTTATTATATTAACTAGTTCTTATAGCTTTATATTCAGTAATATCTAGTTATTGCTAGATTAGCTAATTTATATAAGTCTATATTTAGTAATATTTAGTAATCATTATCTTAGATTATTCAGGTAGCTTTATATTAATAAATATCTAATAATTATTATATTAGCTAGTTTATGTAGTTATATATTTAGTAATATATATAGATTATTATATTAATTTATTTAAGTAGCTCTATATTCAGTAATCTCTTATACTTATTATATTAGCTAAATCAGTTATATCTAGTACTAGTTATATTAACTAATTTAATTAGCTTCATATTTATTAATATTTAGTAGTTATTATATTAACTAGTTTATATAGTTATATATTTACTAATATTAAACTATTATTATATTAACTAAATTAGGCAACTCTAAGTTTAATAATATTGAGTAGTCTATATAGTAACTAATTTAATTATGTCTACTAGTTACTATATTATTTAATTTAGGTAACTCTAATTATAGTGATATTTGGTATATAATATAGTAGGTAATTTACTAATCTTTAGTTTATACTATATTAGCTAATTCATTCTATTCTAGATTTAATAAGATGAAGTAGTTAATATTATAGACAATTTAGATATATCTAGTGAGTACTATATTAATTAATTTAGGTAGCTCTAACTTTAGTAATATCTAGTAGTTAATATATTAGATAATTTAGTAATATTTAAAGATACTGCAACTTAATATTTAAGGATATCTAATAGGTAATATAATAATTAATTTAGTTAAAGCTACTATTTATTATGTTAACTGATTTGAGTAATTCTACCTTAAGGCATATCTAGTAATTAATATATTAATAATATTCAATAGTTACTATATTACTTAATTAAGATATCTCTAGCTTTAGTAATATTTAATAATTAATATATTAACTAATTCAGTAATATCTAGTAGTTTCTATATTAGATAACCATATAGTCTTAAGTTTAGTAATATATAATAGTTAATATATTAGCTAATTCAAAAATATCTAGTAATTGATATATTAGCTGATTTAGTAATAATCAGTAGTCACTATATTAGTTAATTTAAACTTTATATTTATTGATATCCCATAATTACTATATTAGTTAATATATAAACTATAGAATGTGGTGATGTCTAGTAGTTATTATATTAGCTACTTTAATTATATGCAGTAGTCACTATATATAATAATTTAGGTAACTCTATAATTAGTAATATCTAATAATTATTATATTACTTGGTTTATATAATTATATATTAATTAATATTTATTAGTTACTATATTAATAAGTTTAGATAGTTTAATATTTATTAATATCTAGTAATTACTATATTAACTGATTTAAACAGATCTATATGTAGTTATTTTTAGTAGTTATAATATTAGCTAATTTATATCTATTCTACTTTAATAACTATCAATAATTACAATATTATTTAATGTAGATACTTCCAAATTTAATAATATCTTATAATTACTATATTAGTTCATTTTTATAGGTTTATATTTATTTATATTTTATAATCTCTATATTAAATAATTAAGTACTATTTTATATTTATTATATCAACTAGTTTATATATTTATATATTTGGTAATATCTAAGAGTTACTATATTAGCTAGTTTAGATAACTTTATTTTTAGTAATATCTTATAGTCACTATTTTAACTAACTTAGGTATATTAAGTAGTTATTATATTATCTTATTAAAGTAGCTCTAGTAATATTAAGTAGTTATTATATTAGGAACTTTACATAATTATATATTTAGTGATATCTAGTAATTACTATATTAGCTAATTTAGGGAATTCTATAAGAAGTAATATATCATAGTTATTATGTCAACTACTTTAGTCAAATCTAGTAATTACTATATTAGCTTATTTAGATTGTTTTATATTTACTAATATTCTATAGTTACTATATTAGTTAATTTATTTATATATAGTAATTACTATATTAGATATAATAAATTATACTAGATAGTAGTTATTCAGTACTATTTATATAATCTATATCTGCTAGAATAGATATTTGTATATGCTGGTTCTATTAAGGGATTTCCTTAGAAGGGTAGTTATCATTAAGTAGGGAGTTCTATTATCAATATTAATTAATAGGTATAATCTCTGATTAGATTGTTTACTAACTAATTAATCTATTATAGGTTGTTTTCTAGCTGAGTAGTTTAAGGAGGAAATTTTAAAAAGGAATTTATACTTTTTTTATACTTGTTCAATAATATATCTGACAAATTAGAATATATGAATTATAGTACTTATTCTGGGATAGTACTATATAAGTTATAGGAAATATAAGTTATAAGAAATAATAAATCATAGGAAATGAAGCTATACTAGAGCTATATAATACTCTTGTATTTATATATGAGATAGCAAGTTCTGCTAAATAACTAACTACTAGATTCGGGAGTTGTGAAATAATAATAGATATAGAAAATATGAAACAAATAAAATAATAAAAAATAACATCTCTTATTATACTTTTCCACTTTAAACAGATTTTACTATATTAGTAATTCTATTCTATAATCCTAGCTTTTATATATCCTATTTAAAGGGATAGTTGAAGTATATTAGTATTGATATATTTATTACTGAGAGTTTTATTTATAATATAGTCTTATTCTTGTAGAATAAAAGCTTAAGTTTTATCTCTTATTTAAGGTTTTTATTTTCCTCTTTTAATATGTTATCTCTTAAAGGTATCTTCTAGACTTCCTCTAATTTAGAAATTCTAAAGGATTTTAGTAGTAATATCTTTAGTATTTACTTAGGAATTATATTCTAGAGTATATTCTAACTATTTAACCTTGTATTAATATTTACTAGATTATAGTGCTATTCTGAATTCCAATACCTTTTTAGCTTTATTATTACAAATATTGACATATACCTAGAATACCATTTAGAATAAGAAACTATGGGCTAGTAGAGTAGCTTTCCAAGTACTAATAGTATACTATACTAAAGAGAGAAGCATTATCTGAGTTATCTAATAATAAGTAATGTGATGATATTATTTAGAGACTAGATAATATATCAGAGGTAGCAAAGAACCTTCTCAAATGAAAAGGCTATACATACTATTAAGTATAAGATAAGATAGCTAGGTTATGAGTAGCCAAGGTGAGTAAGGGTGACCAACTACAATATAGTCAGTTAGTCAATGATCGAGGAAATTGACTTAGTATCTACACTTATAGAAAGCCTTCAAAAGGAGGCTCTAGTATTTCGAAATAGATATTTAACCATACCTACTAAAGACGGAATTCTATCCTTAAAGATATCACATAGAATAATAGGAATTAATTACATAATATTATTTCATACTTATGAATAATATCTTATTGCTTTATCCTATAGCTGTAACTAAATACCTTTGTTATATTTATATCGATTATTATTAATGAGTTCTAGTTCTAGAGATCATCTATTAAGGAATTAAGTATAATTATTTTGATATAATAGTTTAAGTTTTAAAATATAAAAGCTATTATATATAAGATTGAGGTTAGGTTGAGGGGATAAATCTAGACTATAAGTATTTTGAGTATAATTAGCTGATATGATCGAGATAGGACCTAACCATTGGGGTTTTAATTTAAGTAAAATATTTAATACATTTATATTTTCTGAAGATAGTATAACCTATTATCTAACTAAAAACTTAGTTGTATTGTAATATTTATTTATTTGTATCGCTTATATTATCTTAGTATTATAAAATACCTGTAAGGTATTATTATGATATTCATTTACTAGTACTAATATATTAATAGGACAAGGTAGTAGGCAGGCTCTTTTATATATACTAAATTTTAGTAAGGTTATAAAAGGACTACTTTTTCTAATACTATTAAATGTAGAGTTTAGTTTCAACTAAATCTCAAGTAATTTATATAGCTAGTTAGATCCTTTGACCTTATATGCTCTTACTACTTGTAAGATTTCCTTAATCATAATCTTAGATTATCTATTAATATAAAGATAAAATATAGTAGATAATTTCAATTTGATTCTATTCTTCCTAGCCCAATCCTGGAAATATAATAATATAAAAAGAGTATTACATTTAAAAATAATATATAAGAGATATTACATAATCAGGACTATATGAATATCAAAGAAAGGAGTAGATTATTCTATTATGAAATTATTAAGAATAGAAATAAGAAACTTAAATCTCAATTATCTATTAACAAATATCCCAAAGTATAAAATATAAATAATATATTCTTCATTAGCAGGAATATTTAAATATAAAAGAGAACATTTAATAAAAACAGAAGCTAACTTAAGAAAATTGATCAAAATATCTGACCAAAATCTTTTTAGTATATGTAAAGGAGAGATAAGTCTAAGAGGTAATTTATTGGAATACTTTGTTTATTGATAAATATCACAACTTCTAATATACTCTGTAACTGACTCAAAGAAGGACTAGTATTAGTATCAGTTAGTAAAATATTTCATAGTTTTCTCAATTTTGCTATAAGCTGTTATTTCCTATACTTCTTTAATTACTAGGTTGAAATAGTTTGTACCTTTAATATTGAAAGTACTAGACAAGATCAATCTCTATTATCTATGTATATTTTTGATATACAAGAATTTATCTCCTATCTTATGATCCTTATACTATTTTGAGGTATTATAATAATCCTTCTAGATAGGGTATACCTTTTTATATAGGTAGTATACTGTCTTTATTCTGTCTCCTAGATCTAATTATTGTATAATAAAGAAATTCTTATTATTTTCCCAACTATTAGTAATATACTTATTATCAATAAGCCTATTGAGAGTTAATTTAATTTATTAATTAAAATCAATAATCAAAAGTTTTTTCTTTTTATAGGTGTCAGTATTATATCCTAATCATTTGCAAAAATTATAATATTATTTAGAAGATTGAGATAATTCTACAGAAATAATGATGGAAGTTTTATTGACTGCTACTTATTTGTAAGAATGAGTAGTAACTATACTAGTTTAAAAAATATTATCAATATTACTTCCAAAAGAAGTTAATATATAGTTCCATAATTATTGAGATATAATTAATGTATTTTGGCAGATTTTTCTTATATAGTTATTAAGTACTTATTTATAAAAGTTGGTAGGAAGAGAAGCAGAAACCGATTCAGCTAGTTCTTTATAAGAATCTTGAACTATATTGAAGTTATCTAAATAGTTCTTAAGGAATTCCTTTTCCTTTTAAAGAATTGAATCTATGATAGTATAATTAAGGTTGCTATATCCTAGGGTATTGCAGATGGCATAGATCTCAATTGCAAATATATAGTTATATATTATATTAGAGCTGCTATATATAGGACAGTAAAAATCTTAGCATACAGACTAATATATATACTTATATTATTAATAGTTAGTATAGACGAGTATGATGTCAATTACAGTTAATATTGATGAAGGAGTCAGGAGCTCTTTTTCTTTGTTCTTAGTTATTACTTGTAAAATAGGGTATGTCTTAGGTTTTTCAGTATTAGTGGGTTAATACCCATTAAATAGTTCTATATTAATAAAAGTTAGAAATTCTTTATTGGAAGCTTCCGACTTATAGCTGAGTACTTCATACTCATAGTCATCTTCTGTTTTAGCTTCAGCTTTATAATAGGAGTAAGAAAAATAGTATTCAAGCTCTGCAGCTCTTCTATTATAGTTATTATAGTTATTGTTAATATACTAGAAGTTAATAGCTCTATAAGAAACTATTTTGGATGATAATATTTATAGGTATTAAAAAGAAATTAAAGTATTAGTATTAAGATAAAAAGAAGGATTAATACTAGTAGGAATATAATCATCTTTAGTAGTAGAAATATCAGAGTATTTATACTTTTTTAATAAAGTATCTACTATTAAGTTTTCTTTTCCTATTATATACTGAATTTTGCATTCAAATTCTATAAGAAGGTCCTACTATCATCTGAGTTTCTGGCTTGCAGGTTTCTAAGTATGAAAGGTAACTAATGGTTTATAATCTATGAGGATAGTGAAATTGTAACTTCTAAGTTACTCTTCAAAAAATTTTAATAAATCAATAATTGCTAATAATTCTTTTTAGAAGGTTAAATAATTTAATTAAGCTAGATTAGATTTTCTGGAGTAAAAGTATAATTATCTAATATAAGTGAGAAGGCCTTGATCAATCCAAGATCCTAAATCTATATTACTACCATCATAAATTAAATATTTAAGTTCAGTAGATTCATTATTTCAGGGTTTTAAAATATAAGGAGAATTAATGAATTCTTTTAGTTTTTTAAATACTATATTATATATATCTGTCCATTCTCATTTCTTAGTCTCTCCTTATAATTCTAATAATATACTTACATAAGATACTAAGTCAAGAATAAAACAACTAAGATAATTAATAATTCAAAGAAAGTCTTAAAGGTCTTTCTTCTTTTTAGGAGTGGAAAAGGTTAATATTATTATTTTCTTTACATAATTAATATGAAGTCCATCTGAGGTGAAAATATAGCCTAAGATCTCTAGTCTATTTATAAAGAATAAGTATTAGCTTATTTTCAGAAAGAATCCTTCATTATATAAGCATTGTAATACTATTTTAAGAGTAGCAATATACTATTTATAGGTCTCAATAAAGATAATAATATTATTAATATAGATTATTAAATCTTTATAGACTCTATTCTTAAATACTTTATGTATTGCTTAGACTATAATAGTTAGTATATTATGGTCTCCTTATTATATAATTCTACTTCTATAATAACCCAAATGTATCAAGAATGTAGAGTATTTCTTTAATTCTAGATTAATTCTGATATTATAGAAGTTATTTGCTAGGTCTATTATTAACTAAACAGGATTTTTTACTACTAGTTTAATTAATTTATTGATATTAAGTAGTAGTGTATAATCTAATTGAAGTAGGAGATTGTAGTCTAGAGAGCTATTAATGAATTTAGATTCTTCTAGTTTATCTCTTTTAGGAATAGTAAATATAGTGACTATATTACTATTATTTTCTCCTTAGTAGATTTGTTCTATCTTTTTATTTTTAATAATTTTGTTATAGATTTATTATCTCAATTAGTAGCCTAATGTTCTCCATTATAGTATCCATATTACTCTAGATTTGGGTTTGATATAGTGGTTGACTTTTTTAAGTAATAGTAAGTCCTATGGAATTTCTTTTAGAAATAATTTGGGAAATTTCATGATTGGATTAAATTGCTTTTATATAGATAAAATTGTAGTCATAATATCTGCTTCTATATTGGTATCTTCTGTATCACTAATAGTATTCTAACTATTTGGTTTACTCTTTAGGAAAAAAAAATTATTATCTAGATACTACTTATAAATATTCTGATATATATCTATATTTAGGATGTCTAGGTCATCCTAATATATAATTATAATAAACTTTATCTAGACAGAGTTTATTAATATAACCTTTATCTTAACTAGTCTAGTTAGTATAACCTCTCTTATATTATATTATATTAATTAGATTATATCTTAATATAGTTTTCTTATATATACTTTATCATAATTTAATTTTATTATATACTTTTTATCTTGATATTGCTTGTTCTACAAATAGCATCTAATATAAATTAATTCTTTAAACTTGTAAGCTTAGTATTCTACTCTTTCCTTTTTAGTACTCCTATAGTTAATTACTTATATATCTTAGTAACCTATTCTACTACTACTCTCTTACCTTATTCCTTAGGTATACTACCTCTTTATTGTCTTCTATACTTACTAATACTTATAGTAGAACTATGACTTCTAGCAATTCAGCTCAGCTTACTTTCTATTTACTTTATCTACTATTCAGCTTGCTTGCTATTAAACTTATCTACTATTCACCTATTCAACTCGCCTATAGTCAAACCTTCTTTCTATTTAGCTGTTTAGTTCACTCTCTATTAAACCCCCTTTATATTTAGCTATTTAGTTTACTGCTTATTAAACTCCCTTTATATTTAGCTATTCAGTTCACTACCTATCAAGCTCTCTTCATATTTAAGTATTCAGTTTACTACCTATCAAACCCTTTTTATATTCAGCTAGTCATTTTACTGCTTATCAAATTCTCTTTCTATTTAGCTATTTAGTTCATTACTTGTCAAACTCCCTTTTTTATTTAGTTTGCTAACTATTTAGCTTGCCTGCTATTAAATTCTCTTCTTGTTAAGCTATTGAACTTACTGGCTAATAAACTCCCTTGCTATGCTACTCTTTAGCTCACTTACTTTTCATTGATTCAGCTCTATTACTATCAATCCCCCTTTCTATTAAGTTATTGATCTTACTGGCTAATAAACTCCCTTATTATACTTCTCTTCAGCTTACTTACTCTTTATCTATTTAGCTCCCTTGTTATTAAACCCCCTTCCTATTAAGTTATTGAACTTACTGGCTAACTTACTTTCTTACTATGCTACTCTTTAACTCATTTACTATTCATCTATTTAGTTCGTCTATTATCAAACTCACTTCCTATTCTATTATTGAACTCTTCGGCTAATAAACTCCCTTCCTGTTTAAGTTTTTAGCTCACCAACTATTATATTCCCTTTCTGTTCACCTCTCCAGCTTGCCAACAGTTAAACTTTCTTTCTATGCAACTCTTTTGCTTGCTTACTATTCAACTATTTAGTTTATATACTATTTAGCTTACCTATTATTCACCTATTCAATTCCTTTGCTATTAAAACCCCTTCCTATTAAACTTTCAAACTTACCAGCTAACAAACCCACTTGCGTTCCAACTCTTCAGCTAGCATACTATTCAAGTATTTAGTTCACTTATTATTTAGCTCTATTACTATTTACTAATTCAGCTTGCCTAATGTTTATTTTGTCTACTATTCAACTTGTCTACTATTTACTGATTTAGCTTGTTTGCTATTTATCTTATATACTATTTAGCTTACCTACTATTTAACTCGCCTACTATTCACCTCACCTACTATTCAGCTTATCTACTCTTCAGTTCATCTACTCTTTCCTTATTTAGCTTACCTGCTATTAACACCTATTCTTGTTCAGCTGTTCAATTCACTGTTTATTAAACTCTATTCTTATTAAGCTATTATACTTTCTGGCTATCAAACTCCCTTCCTATTTGGCTATTTAGCTTGCTATTTATCAAACTACCTTTTATTTCACTATTTACCTTACTACCTATTAAACTTTATTCCTGTTAAATTATTATATTTACTAGCTATTAAACTTCTTTCTTATTTAGGTATTTAGGTTACCTGCTGTTCACTTATTTAACTTGCTAACTATAAAATCCTCTTCCTATTCACTTATTTAGTTCGCCAGCTATCAAACTCTATTACTGTTCTACTATTTATCTTACTTACTATTTAGGTTTTATACTTACAACTATTAAATTCCCTTACTATTCTACTCTTTACCCTGCTTACTATTTAATTCCATTATTATTCAGCTGTATAACTGTTCTATTATATATTTCAATTACTATTTTAATTCTATATTAAGAATATAAGAGTAGTATATAATTAAGAATAATATTTATTATATTTATATGTAGGTATTATTAATGTTTAAAAGATGTATATCAGACTAGGTATAATATTATAGATATTATATTATTAAGCCATAGCATCTGTAAGTTAATAGTATATATTATTGACTTCTCTAATATATAGAATATATAAAATATATCTAAATATATATATACTATAAGTAATCTATCTATAAAAATACAAATTATATATAGTATATTTTAATAATATAGTTATATCCAGATACAAATTTGTTAACTCTCTAGCTTTATGATTTTTAGTTTATATCTTGGGTATCTAAAAAATCTAAGGTATTAGATACTAATTAGATTTTTTCCTAATACTATAGTCTATAACTATCTTATAGTTTATTTCTAGGAATATAGTTCTAATTCTACTTTTGGTAGTTCTAAAACTTTTCTATATTTTCAAGAGAAACCCAATAATATTTTCAAGCTGGATAGTAACTAGTTTCTAACTTACAGAGATTATGGCAGGAACTTTAATAAGTATAAGTTCTCTAAAAATTATATTTTAGCTATTAAGGTATATTATATAAAAGGTATATTCTTTTATATATTCTATCTAATTCAATTTGATTATATATATCTTATTAATTATCACTTTAGATCCTTTCAAGGCTATATCTAAAAATATTTTCTTAATACTCTTTATTGGTATTTTATACAAGTATATAAATATAAAATCAATCAAATCTCCTCCTTTCATTTAGAGATCTATTAGTACCAGAATAGGTTAGTTATTTGCTCTAATATAAACTTCATTACAGTTAATTAGTTATATTGATAGGAGTTATTTCTTGATTTTATCCTTATTAACTTTCAATATAGTAGTTATAGTGAGATCCTATACTATTATTCATAAAGATATCTTATTTTTTTGCTTCCTATATATCTTGTAAGAATATCTAGGGTTCCAATATCATAAATATTTTTTATCTCTTATCAGATACATCCTAGTTTTATTATCTAATTTTTTGGTAATAGTATACTAATTAGATTCTTTTTATTTATTATAACTGGTTTTGAAGGAGGTTTTATTACTATTACTGTAGCTTGATCTATATCGATTATAGTTTCTTTATTAATTTTAATTTTAATTAGTTAATTTTCGATATTGTTGGTGAGGTCTATTTGGTGTGTATAGTGAGGCAATTTCTTTCTTTATTGCTTCATTTGACTTTATTTGATATATGAATTAGTCATATATCGATTAATCTTTAATTAAGGAAATTAATGTTACTGATATGTATATAGGTAGGTAATTAAGAAACTTCCTTCTTTTAACCTCTTCTAACATTAATTATTTACCTTTAGTATTAATAAATTTAATCTATATTTTAGTAAGTCAGTTAATTAACTGTTTGATGCCTATATGTTATTTATCTTTATAAGGTATAGCTGTCTTTTATTACTTCTATAAAATATCTTTACTAATAGATAGTATGAAGAAATCTCTAAGTACTATTATAAAGCCAAAAAATTTTGCTTTCTTCTCTTTTTTTCTTAGATATTAATTATAGGTTATAAACATACTTCCTTGAAGTAGAAATCCTAATATTTCTAATATCTAAGTCTGTTCTAAATTAATTCTTTTTATTTTTAACTAATATTAGACTGCTATAGCTCAAAAGTCAAAATAATATCAGTCTCTCTATCTCTTATCTATACTATTGAGTTTCTATAGTGAATCGATCTTGATTTCTTTTATTTTCTAAGGTAAAGTGAGGTTGTTTGCTATAATCATTTTAATGGTAGATTTTTATTATTGATATTCTATTAATTTATCTTATTAAATTTTTTTTTATTTAAGTAGACTAACTACTGATAAGATACTATTATTTAAATTAGAGCTATTACTTAGATTATTATTATTTGGTCTACTTTGTACTTTAAACTATTATTGCTATTATTAATAAGTATTTTTATTTCCTCTACTATTACTATTATTATCTTGATCTTTTTCATTATTATCCAGTTCCTATATTTTATCTAGTAGAGGTAAAGGAGAGTTGGAGCTTTTTACTTTTTATACTAAGTTAGTATTCTTTTAATTAGATTTTTAACCTCTACTTTTATCCTTTATTAGAGTTGAAGTAAATATTTTAGGTAATTCTAAGATTAGCTTAAACTAATTTTCTACTGAAGTAGAAATTTCTTTTAAATAAATACCATTTAGTATAAAGACTATTAATTTATCTTAATTTTCTATAAGCCAATACTTCTATTTCAAATATCCTACTAATAGTTTTCTTAGTTCCTTTCTAAGAAAAGGTATTAATTTTAAATCCTTTTCTTTAAATTAATATGGTATTTGCTATAGATAATATCTTCCTACTGCTTTAATTAAGAGTCTAGTATTTGCAATATAATATTTTTATATCACTCCTAAGATTTGTATATATTTCAGAATTTTATATATATATAGTATATATTCTTTTTAGAATATTTTTGATCCTTAAGGAAAAATCATTTCAACTGTAACCTTATACTTTAATACATAATCAAATGTATTTGTCAATATTATTTTATTATTATAACTTATATCTATTTCTTCTTCTATAGTAGGGTCGATAATTCTAGTTTTTTTTGGAATATATTTGACTAACTCCAGAATTTCCTTAAGTAGTATAGTTTAATACCTTGACTTCTTAATATGTTTTCTAACTGCAAATACTATTCTATTTGATAGTAATTCTTATTTAGATTCACTTTGATATCTATTATTACTCTGCAACCTGTTAGGTTAGATTAATAAATTTGATCTTTAAGTAACTTTTCTACTTTAGTACCTTATTATTCTAGTAGTATTATTGAAGAATATTTATTAGATATTCACTCAACTAAGGATAATATTGCCTTGATTATTAGTAATAATAGTATAGTAGCTTAGTAGAATCTAAATATATTTTATAGATCTAATTCATCTCCTACTTTTAAGTTATTATATAAGAGTATTTCTTTTTCTGATTATAATATTGAATTAAATACTAAAGGTATTAAGACTTTTATTGAGATATCTGTATCTAGTATTGCCTCAAGTAAATATAATACTTTCTTTGAACTATTATCTAGTATAGAGAAGGTAGTTTATGAACTATAGGATAAGGATCATTTCTTTATTATTTTAATTTTTCCTAAAATCTGTAGTAATAGTCTTGTATTTATATATTATATTTTTCATTTTTAGTATAGTATTAAGGATTACTAGGAGTGCAAATATATTTATTGAAAATACTAAGAAAAGTATTAGGAATAAGGGTGGGATACTTTTATATAGGGAACCACTACTTATTAAAGTTCTACTTAGCTTACTTCTAAGTCTTGTAGTTATACTACAGTTGAGAGTCTGATATCTTGTTAGTCATTATTATATCTAGCTAAATTTATATCATTATTATTATATTCAAGATATATTATACCAAAAAATATAAAAAAGTATCATTAAGGTTGATCAGGCCTTAAGATAAGGTATTATAAGTAGTAAAAATTAACTTTTGATATTAATAAAAATATAATAAATGATACTAGATAGTAGTTATTTGGTACTATTTATACAATTTATATCTACTAAAATAGATAGTTATAATACCAGTTTTACTGAAGAATTCTCTCAGAAGAATAATTATTATTAAATAGAGAGTTTAATTAAGAATATTAATTAATAGGTATAATCTTTCCTCATATTGTTTACTAATTAACTAATCTGTTATAGGTTGTTTTTTGGCTGAGTAGTTTAAGGAGATAATTTCAAATGGAAATTTATGCTCTTTTTATACTTATTTAATAATGTATTTAATAAATTAGAATATATAAATTATAGTATTTACTATAGGGTAGTACCATATAGGTTATAAGAAGTATAAGTCAGAGGAAATAAATAAGTCATAAGAAACAGGGCTATACCGAAGTTATATAATACTTTTAAGTTTATATATAAGATAGTAAGTTCTATTAAATAACTAACTACTACATTTGGTAGTTTTAAAATAATAATAGATATAGAAAATACAAGATAAATAAAATAATAAGAAATAACATCTCTTATTATATTAGATAATCTAGGTAACTTTATATTTAATAATATCTCATAATCACTATGTTACTTAATTTAATTATATATAGTAATTACTATATTAGCTAATTAAGATAGCTTTATATTTAGTAATATTCAATAGTTATTATATTAATTAGTTTATATATTTATATATTTAGTGATATCTATTAATTAATATATTAGCTAATTCAGATAATTCTATATTTAGTGATATCTAATAATTGCCATATGAACTAGTTTATATAGTTGTATATTTAATCATATCCTACTATCCTTATATTATCTAGTTCAAAAAGTTTTATTTTAATAATATTCTATAGTTACTATATTAGCTAGTTTATATAGTTATATATTTAATAATATATAATAGTTATTATATTAGCTAGTTTAAATACCTTTATATTTTATAATATCTTATAGTTATTAAATTAGCTTATTTAATTATATCTAATAGTTACTATATCACCTACTTTAGTCTAATTTAATAATTGCTATATTAGCTAGTTTAGATAGTTCTATATTCAATAATATGTTAAAATTATTATATCAACCATTTTAGTCATATTTAGCATTTACTATGTTAGCTCCTTTAAATAACTCTTTATTCAGTAAATACTATCTATAAATATATTAAGTAATTTAGTCTTATTATATTCTTCTCTAGATATCTAGCTATTAATATATTAGCCAATTTAAATATCTTCAACTTTAATATTATCTAGTTATAATTATATCAACTAGTTCAAATAGTTTAGCTTTAATAATATCTGACAATCAATAGTACTTAATTTAGTCATATTTACTATTTACTATATTACTTAAGTCAAGTATCTCTA